>JAUTBT010023746.1:0-39796 GCA_032361225.1 Lepetodrilus schrolli
GTAAACCAAAGACCATATACATAGTTATATATCCCAGTTGTATACAGATGTAATGTTAATAGTAAACCAAAGACCATAGACATAGTTATATATCCCAGTTGTATACAGATGTAATATTAATAGTAAACCAAAGACCATATACATAGTTATATATCCCAGTTGTATACAGATGTAATGTTATATGGTCTCTAGGTAACAACACAACTGAAGACACATTGGCATTAGCTGCATTTACAAATCTATTGACTGACGACATGACACAAGATTCATCGTTTGTTGTCTGTAAGCAGGGTGTTAATTAAGTAGTAGATGTCGTCAAGGAAGGAAGGAGTGTATTGATCCTGAAGACGACGCGGAGAGGCCACCGTGGGCAGTATTGATCCCCATGGTTGTGGGTCTGGGGATTGCCATGGAACCATCCCAACAGTCAGAGGTGTAACAGTCTACATCCTGTTCTCGTTGAAAGTGCGAAATTAAATTGCAACCTGGTTTCCATTGGTGAAGAAGGTCTCAAAATGAAATCTGTTGCTTGGAAAATTTAAGAAATTTTCTTTCTAGGATGATGGCTTTGTGTATGTTGTTGTGGGTTACATCGTAATGTGTGGATTTTCTCATTGAAAGTGTGAAAACCAATAACCTTTTGAAATTAAATATCGACCCAGGTTCAAATGATGGAGAAGGTCACGAAAAAAAATCTCTTGCTTGGAAAATGTATGACATTTTATTTCTAGGATGATGATTTTGTATGTCATGGGTTACTTTGTGATATGTTGATACTGCTGTAGGGGGGTGGGGAGGGGGGTGGGGTGGTGGTTGCTTCATGCATTTACCTCAGATGAAGTGGTCTAACTCGGATGTGAACAATAGAGGTGCCAAGTAATTTGCTGGTATTCAAGGTCAAATAATAGCAGCAGAGGGTAAACTGTATACAGTAATAATACTAGTTTAACCCTCTCCCTTCTGGATTAGGCACAGGCAGTGCTTGTTAGGGCATCTCCGGTTGCCTTCAACAGGGAGAGGGTTAATCGTCAATTGTATTTTTCGAGACCAAGATATTGTGGGTTTGGGGAGCATACGGGAAGAGTCTCTTAGGTTTCACACGCAATTCTAAACATAACATCAATTTGTATATTAAATTGCTACGTCAAGCCAAATGGGATAGCGAAATCCATAATAAATTGCATCATTTTTATCCTGTAATTGGTTTCACTCCCTTGTCGGGTGAATATTGCCATCAGGACAATGCTGCATAGGACATATATTTTATACATACATACATTTTAAATGCGAGGATAGACCTCGGTGCGTTGGTTGTGACGAGGACCTCACAGTCAGGCATATCTTGCTTGACTGTGTGGACTTTGCAACTCAGTGTGCCGAGTTTTATTCTTCGCCTAATCTCAAACATTTATTCACCCAGGCACCTTATTTAGTCATTGTTAAAGGAAATTTGACTTTATTGAAAGTTTTAATCATACATCGTCCTGTCATCGTTTATTTGTCAATGCTCTGCTTCTCCATATACATTTTATTCTCAACTTTTTGGCATGGTTTTTCATGCTTGTTTTATTCTCTTGCATATCTAATTAGTAATTATTTTATTAAATAACATTATAGTCGTCGCGTATGGGTGAAATATTCCTGCTGTGACATAAAACACAAATTCATTCATTCATTCATTCATTCATTCTTAGCTTTCTTCATGCATGGGTGAATGATTGGTGCTGCAGCATAAAACAATAACTCACTTCTACTCTTGGGTTTCCAACAGTGCACAGACTTGCAGTTTAACTCTTTCCATGCTGGAGGCAACAGTACATACTTTAAAGAGTAGTGTTTACCTAATCCACTGCAACTGGGATAGGGCTAATTGCTCTGCATATTAAAAAGAATCTTTGAACAGATCTTTGTGAAAGCGCTGACTGACACATAGAAAGTTTTCCAATTGTGATGATTATGCTGGTTGTGATGTAGTTGTGGGGCACGCCCTGACTGACTGACTGACAGTACTTACAAATTACCATGAATTATTGACCACAACTGGGTAATGAATAGATTCCCTGTTGTATACAGTATTCACAGACACTGAACGACTTTTTGATTTTTTGCTCAGCGTGATAACATCTTGTACTGTGAGAGTGTGCTGTACTTTCTGTGTTGGCATTGGTAGGAGTTGCAGTATAATAAAAAAATTAGTGATCCAACAAAGTTTGTTAGTACCGTATTTAGATTTGCTAGCCATATGTACCACCACCACAATCCACAATCTACATGCACAAACCTCAACTCATGATGACCAATACATGAGTCACAACTCATAATCACAAAGCAAACACGTCACACACACACACACGCACGCATGCACGCACGCACTCACACACGCACTCACGCACTCACGCACATATGCGTTTTCAACAGTCACCTAAAACAATAACAGTTTCTGCTGGCAGTGCTAATGTCAATGCTGTGTTTCAAACCCATCTCTTTAAGTAATCTGGATCTGCCTTACGACTCCCTTCATCATTTGGTATTACTTTGCTAAAGTACTCTGTAGTAGGATTTATAGCAAACCTGCATCATCTGGGCTGCATTCAGGCTGCATTACATTTCACTACACTACACTATGCTATTTTTCTACAAAGTAGTGGTTGGCTGAACGATTTCATAGCAAATCGGCTTGCGAATGTGTGCAATCCATTCCCTTCGTGATTTGGGTTTTTCTACTATTTCCTCCAAAACAGTAGGGGCTCAATAGCCAAAGTAAAAAGTAGTGCTACGTAGTACTACCATGTGTTGGCTGAATGGCTACTGTAGCTCTATGTAGCACTTCGTAGTGAAATGAATTGCAACCTGAACGCAGGCTTATCTACAATCTACCTCAACAATATTCCTACTTGAATGCCCAAAACAAAGAGGAATGCTTCACTATTGGACGTAATGAATACTCGATAGTCGATATTCTCAACACTAGCGGATCACCAGATAGTCTTATGTGGTCGACAGTTACGTGCATCCCATTGATTGACGAGTGATGAGCACAGTAACTGATCTGCTACAATTGATTGAGTAGGATACAGATGATCTGTGCCTTCTGTTGTTGAAATCTGGTCAAGATAAGAAATGTAGATGTTTGGAACGTTTGGACTAGAACATTTGGAATTCGTGGCCAAAGGCTGCAGGTTTAAATCCCGTCCCGGGAGCCATGCATCAATGTTAACAAATGTTACCTTTCTGACACGATATTGATAGGATATGCTCTCTGTACCATGGCAATGCAGGTATCATCCTTGGTCTGTCAGTACCAGCTGGTGCTCACAGGTTTACTGCAACATTCAGCGCTACATATGTTGCAGGTTTCCTGCTGCCCTAAATTGACAAGCCATGGTATGAATGAAAGAATCTTGAAAGCGGCTCTAAACCCCACTCAGTATTAAAGGGGTAAATCAAGGACTGGTCAGCTTGGAATGAAATAATCTTGAAAGCATCTCTAAACTTCAATTCAACCAAGCTATATTCTGATTGGCTAACGAGTACTGTCACTAACTGGGAGAGTGACAGCTCATGATGGGTTAATTGAGTGATGAATATAGTAAATGATTTGCTACAATTGATCTACTAGGATAGAGATGGTCTACGCCTGCTGTTGTCAGCATCTGGACTTGATTTATCTGTGAATAGGAAATGATGAACATTTTCAGTGGTGTCCGGTTACCATGTAATGTAAATTTATGGAGTTGACTTGATGTTAACTGTTATGTTGACTTGATGTTAACTGTTATGTTGACTTGATGTTAACTGTTATGTTGAATACAGTTGGACTGCTACTCTCTGTGATCACTGTGTTGATTTGTTTAGGGGGCGGTTGATGCATTGCAGGTGGTACTTATTGTGTTAAAATACCAGCGATCAAACTTAATGGGTGTCCACAGTTGATTGTCCACAAGTTGCTAAATTTAGGCCAAATTATGCATTGAAATGTACTTCTTGTTATGTCCTTATGTGTCCACAAGTTCGTAGTTGAAGTATTACAATACCAGTGGTCAAAATTTATCGTTGTACAGTCGGTTGCTGGTAAATAGTAAAATGCTAAAATGATGCAGTTAAACGTACTTATTGCCATGGTTTTACATTGCCCTCATGACTAAACAAGACCCTCGTTCATCAAGTTAATTAAATCTGGATTAATTAAATTAGTTCCAGTACATCTATTTATTTTTCTTTCTTCTCACGAAGGATCTGAATGCTTGGAGATATCTGAGACACATTGCCTGCATTACTAACACGTCCATCGACCATTGATCATCTTGAACGTTATTGTGCCAGATTGCTTGTAACCCCGTTAATCGAGTCTTCCGTGTGACACAGCCATTGTTAGGAGGAGCAGTAATGGTTCTTGACAAGTACGGGCTGGCACAGATACCGGCATTAGCAGTAGGGTCAGGTCACTGGAATATCATCCACCCCCCCCAGTGGACACACTGACTATGTTTAGAATGATCTTGGACAGGTGACTGGAATTTAATGCACCCCTTAGTGGAATATTACTGACTACCTTATGATGGGCAGTTCTCTGCTTGTATTGACAGAGGTCTTCCAGTAACGAGCGGCCTTCAGCTTGGGGTGAGAGGCCTTTCAGAACACCCAGTGCCTTGACAATGTCATCATCGTAGTTGTTTCTGCTGTTGTTAAATGTCCCAGTCATGGATCGCTGTTCACACAGATAGACTTGCCTCAGCAGCTACCAGCAGACTTCTGGATAAAGTCACGATGCCATCTCCAAAAACCTGGATTGTGTGTGATTTCACTTGGCGTGTCGGCACCGAGATTGCATTCCTTAAAGGTGTAAGAAAATCTGGTGCTCGTCAGATTCCTCTGAGCATTTTGAGATGATGAAAGGGGTTTTGTTTGGTTAAAAGAAGAGCTGAAACTGCATTGCAATGAGGTACCTGGTGGTTTCCGTGAATACCTTCTGTGATTGTCATTAAAACATTCCCTTTTGATTTGTACTCTTGCGAACTCGGGATGTCCTGGTAATATTGCCGACAATGTGGTGGTTATGTGTGACCTTTGACATGTGACATTCAACACACCTTGTGCTCAGATCTGCAGGTGACAGTTTTTAGCCACGGCATTCACGCTGCCGACAGAGAGAGAGTCGTGAGGGTTTTCTTGCGTTATGCTGGCGGATATTGTGACCGTGTTTTGCTGTCGTCGCAGGATCCGACAGGCAGGACTGTCCGGGCTGCAGGGAGTGGTCAGGAAGACGGTATCCGATGACCTCCAGGTCAACATCTGGGACCCCGTCCACATGGACAAGATCGTCCCCTCCCTGCTGTACAACATGGACGATGGAATCAGGTACGTCAAAACTTTTACTGATTTTTTTTGGTATAACTTTTCAATGATTAATTTCTGAAATAATTAAAATTTACAATAATTAATTTTTCCGAAATAATTTAACATTGCAATTTTCAATAATTAATTTCTGAAATAATATTAATGCATAGTTTTGAATGATTCATTTCTGAAATAATTTAAGTTTACAATTTTAAATGGTTAATTTCCGAAATAATATAAATATACAGTTTTCAATGATAAATTTTCTGAGATATTATTAATTTATAATTTACAATGAGTAATTTCTGAAATAATTCAATTAATTTTGTAATAATATAAATTTACAGTTTTCAATGATTTATTTTCTGAGATAATATAAATTAACAATTTTAAAGAAATTAATTATAACATTTTTCTCTCATATATTCTGTTTAAATATCTACAATGGTAATTCTTTAACGTTTCCATTTTGGAGACAACCTGAGGTGCCCTAATATCTGAACAAATATTGGCCATAACTGAGCTAACCAAATGTTACAACCCATGATTGATAGGATGCGCTGTCTGTAGAATGGCAGTGCAGTTATCATCCTTGGATTACTGCAACATTCAGTGCTACGGATGTTGTTGGTTTCCTCATGCCCTAAACTGACAAGCCGTGATATAAGTGAAAGAATCTTGAAAGCGGCTCTAAACCCCAATTAAAACCAGTCTGTGTTCTAATGTATGAATCTGCTGGACTACCCCAGGAGAGGGAGGATTAATTAAATGAATCTGCGCTTATTCTGTTGTAAGGTCGGACTCCCGGGAAGTGGAGAGTCCGAGGGAGGAGGACAGTCCACCTTTCGTGGCGGAGACGGTGTTCCGAGACCTGGTGTGCCGCGCGTCCTATGGATACATAGAGACCGTCCTCAGACCTGTCCTAGTGTGAGTATTGATACATAGAGACCGTCCTCAGACCTGTCCTAGTGTGAGTATTGATACATATAGACCGTCCTCAGACCTGTCCTAGTGTGAGTATTGATACATAGAGACCGTCCTCAGACCTGTCCTAGTGTGAGTATCGATACATAGAGACCGTCCTCAGACATGTCCTAGTGTGTATCGATACATATAGACCGTCCTCAGACCTGTCCTAATGTGAGTATTGATACATAGAGACCGTCCTCAGACATGTCCTAGTGTGAGTATCGATACATAGAGACCAGCCTCTCTGGTTGTCTGAAGACGAGTGCCTCTCCGGATCTAAAGACCAGTGGCCATGTCGGGTATAAGACCATACTTACGTATTAGACCACCAACCCTTCTTAACCCTCTTCATGCTCTAGACAACCGTAGATACCCTAAAAGTGGCAGATGTAACGCAATGGTAGAACATTGCTCCAGGTCCAATCCTGTCCCAGGATCCCAGCATCAATGTTTGTGAGTTACATTTCTGATGTGATATTGATAGAATGTGCTGTCTGTACCGTGGCAATGCAGTTATCATCCTTGGCCTGTCAGTACCAGCCAGTGCTCGCAGGTCTACTGCAACATTCAGTGCTATGGACATTGTAGGTTTCCTCCTGCCATAAAACTGACAAGCTGTGACAGGTGAACAAATCTTGAAAGCGGCTCTAAACCCCAAATAAAAATATCTCAAGTCATCTAATATGGGTGAAATATTCATGCAGTTACATAAAACAAAAATCAATCAAATATCTTGCACTTTTAATGTAAAAATATTGCCAGACGATTTCCCCCAAAAGAGAACCGATCCACATCCTTTTATTTTTTATCTTTATTTCACAAATTGATGGCAACAATTGATCCCAGCCAGACAACTGATTTGAAATGTCATGCATTAAGTGTTAGCAGCCATCATTTACTTGTAGCCATTACAGTCTGACATCATGGCCTGTCAGTCACAGCCAGACAGACTGAACTAGGAAGTTAAATCTGGCTTAGAGGAGATGTCACTGCTGACAGTGGTTAGATTTTAGGCCGTATTCTGGACTCAATGCTGTCAGTATGGAGGAAACATTTTACCGTTTTACTTTTTTGGCGCCTATGGTGAAGGTCCATTCATCCACAATGATGTTCATCTTTGATCTGTGGTTATTTATTTTTTATCTGTGCTTATTTATGTCAACCTTCGACAATATGTTTTAAATGTAATCTAGTTGTTTTGACTATAGTACATTTTGGAAGAGTTGGAAAAATAATGTTTTGGAAAATTACCATGAACTGTGGTGCCATAGGGATCAGATTCTGCGTAAACACAGCTCGTGGAAATTACTGATGCCAAGCACTTAGGGAATATTAGCTGTGTCTGGAACCTGGCAAAAGAAGATATTGTTATTAACTTGTGTCTGACTGCCACAGACATTTCTTTGTTTGGTTCCATGTTTGAATTCTGCCCAAGAGGCCAATATGTTTTACTCTTGTTGATTGTGAGGAAAATACCATATCTGTGAAGACTTTGGGGTTTCAGTGGTCAGTGGGTTTGGGTCAGTATTGGCCCAGAGGTCATCCTGTAATAAGTAATTATACAGTGAATCCGGCAATCTGATTGATCCACATGACCCCCAAAAATTAAATCTCCACCAATTTGTTTTGTAAATTATTAAAGATATTGATGGTGGAATTTTTCACCCAAGCCCAACTTTTCATATAATAAAACAAGATGTTTAGGCTTTCCTCATATTCATAAAGATGTTCATCACCAATTTACGTCAGGATTATCAATTTTCCATTTAATTTTGTCACTTTCCAAATCCCAAAATTGTGTATTTTGCATCACAAATACATGTCTTGTTCCCATGTTGAGCATGGCAAGTTAACCACTTGCCCCTATTTTGAGCATAACAAGTAAACTATAATTGCCACTATTTTAAAGTTAATTACTTACTTAGTACAATACGTTCAAGAAAGTGTCTCAGGTATGTATTACAGATATCTTTCAATACATTTCCCATAAAATGAATACATCTCCTAATTGAAAATGCTGCCAAAGCAAGAATGGACAATATTGTTAAAGGTTAAGAGACAATTATTGTTAATATGCCTTTGGATGAAGATGTGTTGAGTATTGAGTTCTGCAGCATTTAACTCATGTATTATCTCTGTAATCTTCTTGTCAATCTGTCTCTGTCTATATCTGTCTGTCTCTGTCTATCTCTGTCTATCTCTCCATCCATTGTTCTGTAGATCTGTCACTGTATTCTGTTTGTACCAATACTTTACTATGATCACTGTCATACGACTATTTTACTGTATTCAAAAAAGAAATTTAATTGGGGGTTTAGCGCCACTTTCAAGATTCTTTCACTTATATCAAGGCTTGTCAGTTTAGGGCAGGAGGAAACCCCGCAACATCCGTAGCGCTGGATGTTGCAATAAGCCTTTTAGCACTGGCTGGCATGGCAAGACCAAGGATGATAACTGCATTGCCATGGTATAGACAGTGAATCCTACCATGATTGCATCAGAATGGTAATTTTAGCAAACATTGACGCCAGGCTCCCGGGGACAGGATTTGAACCCAAGGTACTGCGTAACCAACCATCTACCATATCCTCTCCAACTGCCTTCTTCAGATGAAATTAACCGGAGTGATAAACATGATAAAACAGTGGCCAGCTGTCTAGGATGATTAATGGCCACTTTGACTTCTGGTATCGGTTTGTTCAGCATCCATAAAGTCGTGTACATCAAAAGCGGTTTAATCCAAAGTCCTGTCAGATTAAGTGTACAGAGGCTGGTCTAGGTATTTTTCCTTTCCTAGACTTAAAGGCATACAATCACGGTTTGTTGACATATTTCATAGTTAATAGTAATTTACCTGAAAGTACGTACATTTGATTTGTCGGCACAAGTATATTGGGCAACAATCTATATTTTCCGCATGTCCCTCTGGTTTTCAATATTATCACATTTCTTTTTTATTTCGCAAGATAAAACAATGTAGCTGGTTGCTTAATATACAAATGTACATATTTTCAGTTAAAATACATTTCATCATGAAAACATGTATGTCAACAAAATGTGATTGTATGCCTTTAATCCTGACATGTCGGATAAAGTGTACCCAGGCTGCTCTAGGTTACCATGGTTACATACAGTTCCAACATGTGCAGAAGTTCTTTTTTTCACTACCCATAGAATGTTAGCCAGTTTTATTATCTGCATGTGTGTGGGTAGCCACCAGTGCCAGTTGACATGACTTTGTAGCACACTGTAATTAGAAAACCTTGTTACATCAATCAAGATAGCACAAAGAAAAGAACAAGCATACCAGCTCCTGAGGGGTTCAGTGTCTCGATGGAGCTTATAAATGCATCTACAGAATTGCAGTGTAACAAATAATTTGTCTGTATGGGCCTTAGACATTCACAGTATTTTCGTGTAACTTTAGCAGTATTTACGGTGCCGAGATTACAAAACTATTGAATACGATTTCATGCTCTATTCAAAGTTTTCTTCACAAATCCCCATATAACATTTGATCTTGAGCATGAAATCGTACTCAAATCCTATTTGTAATGTCGATAGAATGTTGATAGAATTGTTATATTGACACTGGTCATTTTGTTTTAGTAGAATTATTAAGGTGACACTGCTCAGTGTATTTTAAGTAGAATAATTAAAGCGACACTGAGAATGTTATTGAGATGTAATAATATCAATAGAGTTTTGACTGAAAATGAACTTCCATCATATCCAAGACATTTCCTTAGATTACAGTATTTTAAGTATAATAATTAAAACGACGTTGAGAATGTAATAATATCAATATAGGTTTGACTGAAAATGAACTGCCATCATATCCAAGACGATTCCTTAGATTACAGTATTCATATCTTCTCCGATCACTGATGTCTAGACATTTGGGTGTAACCCTCAGGATAGTGCTATCATGATTATGGCTTTGGTAAATCCCCAGGGTTCTCCAATACCAAATTATCTGTAGGAATAGCCTCTTGGGAATCGAATATATCTACCTACACAGTTTTGGTTATCAGTTGGCTTAGAACATATTTGTATTGTCTTAACACTCTCCCTGCTGGATCAGGCACTGACACCGCTTTTTAGGGCATCTCCAGTTGTCTTCAGCATGGAGAGAGTTAATGATGCTATCGTATTTCTGAAAAGAACAGTATGGTATGATTGACAGCATTGGAGAAGTACGGCAGAAATTGGACCTAGAGTTAAGTCATTCACTGACAACATGATGGTAGATTCAGCACAGGTTGTTTATCTCTAAAAGGAAGAAAAAGTGACATTCCTGATTCTTTTTCATCCAGTCCATCAGGATTTAATGGTGAAGTCTTGTCATTTATATATATATCTATCTATCTATCTATCTATCTATCTATCTATCTATCTATCTATCTATCTATCTATCTATCTGTTAAATCAACTTCAGAAAACATTATAACATTGGAGGTTGCAACACAGAAAAATTAATTTAAAAAAACCGAAAGGAATGACTTTGAGAATTATCTGAAATCCCATAACTGTAGGAAGTGATTGTTATAATGGCAGATGTCCTTCCAGTCTCTACAATACAGAATTTTTAAAAGGAAGACGACAGGAATGCCTTGAAAAATGGAGTGTCTATAATCCCAGGACTGTAGGAAGTGATTGCTATAATGGCACAAATCCTTCCAGTTTCTGCATAGAATAAAATATACAGAATTTAAAAAATAATACGAAAACAAAATGCCTTGTCGAATTAAGTGTCTATGATCCTTGAAATATATGATGCAACGGTTATAACGGTCCTGCCAGGCAATGCATAGAATAAAAAATACAGAATTAGAAGAAAAAACCCCAGTTATGCCTCTTTAAACCTAGAAATGTAGGATGTAATTGTCATAGCGGCATCAGTCCTTCCAGCATCTGCCTCACTTCGGGGGCCTTGCTAGGTGTCAATAACGAGGGTCTCCAGATGAAATGTGTCAATATTATCTCTGAGCTTCAGGTGTATGAAGGAGCGGACAAGGTGATTAAGACCATGGCCAACAGGCATCAGGCTACAATCAGAGAAATATGATGATCAGAGCATCTGTAGTGTAGATGAGGAATGTCAATCAATATGACCCTTGTGTATTTCATTTGGTGCAGGGGCCACTTCACAAACTTGTGTTAGACTTCACTAAAGTGTAATCTTGAAATATCGAACATTTCAGTCAATACCATCCCTATTTGTTTCCCAATTATATCTGAAAATTAGATTAATTTTCAATGTATTAAAGACATATTTTTTTTATTTTGGGGGATTGCTGAATTATTTTTTCTTAGATTTGTGGGATTGTGATGGTTTTGTGAAACTGATAGCCTGAAGTTGGCTTTCGATTAAAGAAGGTTCTAGGTTAAATGTTCCCCCTGGAATGTGTATCAGTTTTGTTTACATTCCTTTGAACTGATACAGCAAGTGGTGAATTCGGCTGAAGAGCGAAGAGCATTTCAATTGCTCTTGGAACCGGAACACTTCCGGTTGACTAGGAAAAATCCTGGCCTGATGATTGAAAAATAATAAAGAAACTGCGCCCGTGTGGTCAAGACTATTTGAATAAGGCATTCAGATCTTCTGCTACTGGTTTGACTTGATATTTTTTTTAAATATATTTATTTAGCATTTACATAATTTTCTAAATCTACATGAGGATATTTCTGAACTGAGGAAAGGAAATGGTCATTAAAAAGGCAAATCAAATTGTGTACATGCTATTAGGAAATTAATAAAATTTATCACATTTGAAACTAGTCAAAATATAATTGTTTTTCAGGGACAAACGAACTGTTTGTAATTTTACAGACGGATGTTAAATATTGACAATCGTGATCATTAGTGCTGGCTAAATATTTTGATAATTGCGATTATTATTGATGGAAATATTTATTAATGATTATTGATATAAAAACTCTGTTATTGATACAACTCTGTTGTTGATACCTATGAACAGATTTATAGATTACAAAACAAAGCTTTTATTTACTAGTAACAGACTTTCCGAAGATCCAAAGCAAGCAGGAGATTATCGATCAGTATAAAGACATTGCCAGCTTGTTAGGTAGTAGGGCCTAGTATATTTCTATCTCGTACATTTCAATATATGGATTGTCCAATAAATTGTCATCAAAAGGCAAACATTCCTTCAGAACTGATTTGCCTGATACTGATTGATATTGAGCTGATGATAATTGATTTCACATCTGTATTGATAGCCAGCCCTAATCATGATACCTCGTTAAATTAATTAACAAAAAAACCCCACTTTTTCAGATTGCTTTGGATATAATATGCCATGTTAAACAGAATATGCAATTAACATTTACATAATAATGGAATTAATTCTCTCCATGCTGGAGGCAACTGGAGATGCCCTAATGAGCCGTTACTGTGTCTAATCCAGCAGGGAGAGGGTTAATTAATCATATTTCAAAATGCCATCTAACATTGACATCGGTAACTTAGCTCAACTGTCCAATGACCTTTGTCTTTATTTTACAGACACTTTGACAACCACAAATTATGGAGTCCAAATGAGTTTGCCATCAAATGTTTCAAGATCATCATGTTCTCCGTGCAGGTAAGACGCATGCCCATTATCTCAGAGAATTTAGGGGCAGGTGGTAGTGCAATGTTAGAATGTTGAACTTCAAATCCTGTCCTGGGAGCCAATGTTCGTGAAAGTTAGCTTTCTGATGTGATATTGATCAGATGCACTCTCTGTACAGTGGCAATGTAATTATTATGTAATTAGTACCAGCTGGTGCTTACAGGTTTACTGCAACATTCAGCGCTACGGATGTTGTGAGTTTACCCCTGCCCTAAACTGACAAGCTGTGATATAAGTGAAAGAATCTTGAAAGTGGGTCTAAGTAAAAAAAAATCCAAAATAAAAAATAATAATGTTGGAGCATTTCTATCTGCCTTTCTATGGAGACATGCTACTTTAAGCCCAGGATATATCCTACCTCAATAGAATGGATCTGGAACAAGGTTTTGTGAAGCCAAATTAAAAAGCACTGGCATTTTTTAATAAATTGTCTATATCATTTAAAAAAAAAAAAGATTCATGCATAATATTATCACTATCAGGAGTTGCCATAAGATGGCATGAAAAAATATATATTAAAAATAGCCCAGGAAAAATACTGTTTGCAAACAAATTGCAACAAATTTTCATCCCAATGCTATCTAGATTGGTCTCATAAAACTTTGCTGCTAGATCCATTGTTTTGAGGTAGGATAAGATCACCAGAATGACATCTTCTTAAAGTCTATAAAATAGAGTGATGTTGCGTTGCCTGCTGAATAAAATCAGCTGGAATTAGGACGTCACTAGGGGGTAATGTTCAAGACAGCTATGCTCTGAGAATATTGCTCATATGAAGCAAACATTGTTACCATTGTAAATATCACATCTTCAGGTATAAATGAGCAAAAGAATATATTTTTTAGTGCAAGTATAAGTGAGATACAATCAATGTAATTAAGAAGTTACGTTTTCTTCATTTTTTTTGCTCTTTGTGAACTGTTGCACGAGGAACTTAAATGTTAGTCGACATAAAAATTAAATAGACCACACAAGCAGTTATATGTCAGTTATATGTCAGTTATATGTCAGTGTATTATCATGTGTGATCTGAGCATTGTGCTCGGTGAATTAGCTGAGAAATAGTAAAATCAAATCCGCAACGTTGCAATCTAAGAAACGAAATTTCCGCTCTACGTAAAAGTTATAATAACTCAGGGGTTATACAAATATGCAGATTTCTAATTAAGTAGTTAACATATCTGGCTGAAATTCTGATTACATAATCATAAGCTAATGTGTTATCGATGGATCAAATTTCCCCATCTGGCATGGTGTATTTTTGGTAAAATTGTGCCTCAATCAACACCAAGTAGAGCGCAGAATGGTTTTCAATGATAACGAAAATGGCCATTGTTATCAATTTGTTTCTGTCGTTCAAGTCAAAATATTTCGTAATTTCGTATTTCTTGAAGATCCAGCTGTGTACACTGAAGTACCAGCAGACAACTCCCAGGATATACACAACAAGTTGTTGACTTTAGTTGAGACACTTGACATTCAAGAACCTGAAGGTACAGCCATTACACACAGACATGTAGAAAAACCAGCTACATTCTATGTGTTAGCCAAACTCCATAAAGTTACACAAACAGGAGAATTGCCACCTCGTAGGCCGATATGCAACCAGACTACAGCTCCAACAAAACGGGCTTCCTTGTGGTTAAATTGGAAGTTGAAACCAATTGCAGAGCTCTACTGTAATGAACTGGTGAAGGACACAACTAACTTTTCACAAAACCTAGAACACATCAACCAGGAGAAGATTGTAAAGGAAAATACTTCTTTCTTTGGATGTCATCAGCCTGCATCCCAAAAAATATAGGTATAGAAGAGGGACTTTGTGCTCTTAAACATGCCATAGATACTACCAATCTCTTGGTTGCAGACAGTTCGACTATTCTCAAACTTGCCAAGTTTGTTCTGTGTAACAATGAATTTTCTTTCCAAAACAGTTTCTTCAAACAAATATCAGGGACGGCCATGGAGACCCATTTTGCTGTGACATACGCCAATATTTATATACATTATCTATCGACCAGTGCATTTTTATTGTCATCCATGTCCATTATTTATTATTTTGACAGAATATTCAATGAGTTCTTTTTCGCATGTCAACGACAAGGACAAAAATGGCAACTGTATATGCCTGCAGCAGGGAGAGCGTTTATAGCACATGTATACTGTGGGTAATCAAGAATTTCTTTATCACAATTGAGAATATCGAGACTCTTATCACAGTCGTGTTCTCTCACAGCAAGTTCCGACAGACCATGTTTAGTCCGGCTTGATACATGTGCACCCTGTGACGCGCTCCAAGAGTGGAGAAATAATTGCCTCGTTAGTTGAGTCTTTGTTGGCACAAGTTGTAGCGCTGGCTCTTGGTACTGGCGGTATTTTTATGAAATATCACCAAACCAATTTGGCCGGGATCTCGACATGCGTGTTAAGTGTCCAGGTCAGATGAGATGATGGACACCTATATTCTGGAAGAGTTGCGAGATTGTGATAGAATGATTGGAGAGAGGCAAATCTCTTTGGTGTTTGGGGAATAAATAAATAATTGCTTTTTGCCGATACGGCCGTGTTTCGTCTATGCTTTCACACTAACAAGAACATGTGTTTATGATGATTTTAGTGAGAAATGATTTAACCGTTAACTCTGCTAGACAAATAAATACAATCACCAGCAGAAACTATACAGACAGGAAAGAAATAATCATAAATACCAGATTTGTATTATGCGGAGTTTCAGTTTTATTATGTTAGATAATGTGTTTTTATTTATGGAGATCAATATTTAAAACAATGTCATGTCATTGAGTGACTTTGAATTAAATCCATTCAGGTTTTTATTGTATGGAAAGTATCAGTTTAAAATTATTTTATTTATTATTATTATTATTACTGCTACTACTACTCTTTTTAATTGTAAAAATGACCTCTCCCTGACAGGCCCAGTATGGCTACCTGGTGATACAGAGTCTGCTGTGCCACTTGGACAAGCACGTGAAGAGTGACCCCTACGTCAAGATGGGGATCATCGGGGTGCTGTTCGAGGCCGTCCTCATCGCGGCCGGTGGGTCCATGGGTCCATCGGTCCTCGAGGTCTTCAATAATCTCCTCCGTCACCTCCGGATCTCCGTGGACAAGAAGAGCCATGACGCAGTGAAACGATCTTCGGAGAAGAAGTTCGAAGAGGCAATTATCAACACCATTGGTGAGGCGAGATTATTTTTTAGGCCACGTGCAGTAAATTTTCGAGCTTATTTTTAGTCTTATTATTTTCCGAACCGCTTTCAAGATTCTTCGGCATACAAGCTGTGATATAAGTGAAAGAATCTTGAAAGTGGCTCTAAACTCCGATTTTTAAAAAAAACGAAAATTTAATGTTTGTTGGTGAGATGGGACTCCTTTTATGGCATGTGTATTTAATTAGTTGTTTCTCCAGCTTGTTTTATTCTTTGTTATGTTTATTGGTGAGATGAAACTCTTTAGGCCACATGCAATTAATAGGTTGTTTTCTGAGCAGATTTAAATTTTTATTTTATTTCTATTAATGGAAAAGAGGACAAAGACTTTACCATCCAAATGGATTAAAACTAGACAACCTGCGTGGTAGTGTGTCAAATTACGAACCTGAATGCCTGACATCTTCTTCATGTAGCAAGATTTGGGTTAATGTTTGTATATAATTGGATTTATATTTCAGGCGAGTTTGCCAATAATTTGCCGGATTACCAGAAGATTGAGATTATGATGTTTGTAATGGGGAAATTCCCTCAATTCACCAATGAAGAGGATATTGGGTAGGTTTCACATTCTGTGATGCCATGCTAGTCTGGGTGTTAAATTAGCTCTCATTTTTTTTTTAAAATAATTTAATTCTGAAGTAAAAACAAGTGTTTTCAATAGTTTTGAAGGCAATTTCTGAAATATTATGATTACAAATATGAAACTTTTTTGATTTTTCAAATAAAAGAAAAAATTTACTATCAGAAATTGCTGTCAGAAGTACAATGTTACATGGTTACAAAACAATATTTGTTGGTTTTCTAGTACATGTACATAAGTTTAAAAATTCCACGGTTATTCCTTAGCATTGATTGAAAGACAAAACAAAATGACGAACAGCTTTTACAGTATATGTTAGACAAGTCAATCAAATTTCTACCTATTAGGTACAAATACTCACAACAACATAACTGTCTTTATACATAAATATAGCATTCAATCAGCAGTCAAATTTAACTACGGTAACTTAAGAGAATGGAATTGGTATCAGCCTTTTAACCCTCTCCCTGCTGGATTAGGTACAAGTACTGCTCTTTAGGGCATCTCCGGTTGCCTTCAGCATGGAGAGTTAATATCATTTAAAATACCAGACCAATAAATCTAGTACTGTCTAACAACGACTGGTCAAGTTGTGCACTTGCCGCCATGTTGACACCTGTAATGAGATATTAATCTCCATCCACCTGTATACTGCCTACAGTTCATCCCACTCTTGGCGTTTCAGAGGCCATATGGATGCACAGCTACAGCTCAACCTACTGAAGACGCTATTAAAGGTACAATTCAGCCAGATTGGAAATGGACTTTTATAAAGAAAGAAAACATTATTAGTACAATGCTATTTTTATGTTTAATTTGTCTTTGGAATGATTTTGACATTTGCTATCAAATTAATAACTTTTTTATGTTTGAATAATTGTTTAACACACACACAAGTTAATTAAGATTTGACATTTATAAATTTGATTACATTTCTAATCTAATTGAATCCTAAACTAATATTGAAATGTCAATTTTTCAGGTATGATAAATAAATGTCATTGGCATATTTTAGATAGTGGGTATGCTATTTTAATTTTGACTTCAGTGATATTAAGCATTAGAGCAACTCTCACAGATGATATTAAGAATCATGCCTCTAAAGGTAACACTAGGGAGAAGTCATTGCCTTCCATAAAATTAAATTTATTGAAGGACTGTAAATTAACCACTTGAACGTTTCTTACTATACGAATTATGTACTATATATCTATAATAGTTATATTCTATATAATTATATCGTTATTTTATAATTATATACTATAAGAACTGTATTGCAGCAGTTAAATTTGTATAAGAATTAATGGCCCCTCTGACCACGAAAATAAACACAGAATTGCCTTTGTTATGTGCATAGTAGGAACGTGAAATTTTACCAAAATAATATTGAATATATATGTATATTTTATTAAGACAAAATTTACAAATGGCAAAATATCCATGAGAGAGTTGCTTTAAATAGAGAATTTCAACCAAATGTCTTAGAATATCAAATATATCAACACGAGTCATGACGGTTATTAAATCCGAGGCTTTGCTGATGATTTAATAACTTTCATCGACGAGTGTTGATATATTTCATATTCCAAGACATGAGGGTGAGATTCTATTTATCACCCAATATCATTTTAGTCATTTAAAAGAAAAATTACCCGTAAGATTTAACTGTGAAGTCAATGTTTAGGCTGCTGTGCATTTGCACTGTGACTTCATAGCAATGACATCACAATGGTAGAACAATAAAATAATTGGATCAAGCGATATCTACAGCAATGATATCACAATGATAGGATAATCAAATAAACAACTAATTTGGGGTCAAGTAATATTTATTGCTGTAGATATCGCTTGTTATTTTAAAGCGATATCTACTGCAAAATCGTCGCCTATGGCTGAGATATTCCCGCTGTGACGTAAAACATTAATTCATTATTTGGTGAATAAGTTCAATTCACTAAAATTTATTTACTCAAGATGAAACCAGTTATTTGGAATATACTACTATAAAATGTGACACACATACTTCTACTTGAGTACAATCATTCTTTGGAATCATCCCCTGTAACCACATCCGGCATCAATGTTCGTGACAGTTACGTTTCTGACTCAGTATTGATAGGATGCGCTGTTGTACCATGGCAATGGAGTTATCATCCTTGGTTTGAGAGTACCAGCTGATGTTAATAGGTTTACTGCAACATTCAGTGCTACGGATGTTGTGGGTTTCCTTCTGCCCTAAATATACAAGCCGTGTTATAAGTCTTGAAAGTGGCTCTAAACCCAAATTTAAAATTATTTTTTTTTGAAAAATGAAATGAAAATAAATTCATGCTCTCTTTAGAACGGGGCTTTCTATAAGGGTATTGTCTAGGGTCAGTGACATAATATATTATAGAGCAGTCACTGTTTCTAGTTATCAAGATGACACCAAATTTTGAATATCCTCAAGTGTATGTTCTGTTGGGATATTCTGTAAAAGCAGTCACTGATTCTGGATCTCGAGGATGAGATTGCTCTCATACCTGATCTGTGTGTGCAGGTGGCCACTACGTACACCACGGTGCACATGCAGGCCGCGTTCCCGCCGGAGTTCCTGCACCCGCTGCTGCGCATCTCGCTGCTGGACGACCCCGGCATGAGGATCATCGTCCAGGAGATTCTCCACACCATGATCGACCGCCACAACAACTACACCAAGGTCCGAACTGTCATGTGAGTATACGGTCCTTCACACAGGAATCCAACAAAACTGTCTGCAATTTCTCCCGCAATTTTGGTTATACATGTACCTTTCTTCCCAGAAATTTTGGAATTGCAAAGGAACCCACCAAGTCTGTCTACCTTGTCAAAATTTCTCCCGCCATTTTGGTTATATTTTTCTTCACATAAATTTTGGAATTGCACAGGAACCCAGCAAAGCTGTTAATCTGTCTGCCCCTGTCAAAATTTCTCCTGCCATTTTGGTTATACATGTACCTATCTTCCCGAACATTTTTGGAATCACACAGGAACCCAACAAAGCTGTTAGTCTGTCTGTCCCTGTCAAAATTTCTCCTGGCATTATGGTTACACTTATTTTTCCTAGAAAAGTGCAATCATCTGGGATGTGTTCAGCCTACACTATGTAGCGCTACGGAAGCCATTCAGCCAGCACACATAATACTACATCGTGCTACTTCTTACTAGGGTTTGTCCCGGGTTTGTAGGAAACCCAAAGCATGAAGCGAATGGACTGCACACGTGTGTACTAGGGCCTGAAGGTCCATTATTTCGGACTTAGGACTCAAGTACCCGATAATCTGTGGATTGTTCATTTTTAAGTGAAGCACAATGTCTGAAAACAACAAAATCTAAATATATACTGTATACTAAATTTATTTAATACTGATGAAGACAGATATAACAGACCAGCAATATTCAGGTGATTAATATGATAACATATTTTTAATGTTAATAAATACTATTAATTTGGTACATCAAAAGTTATGCATAATTTAAGTACCAGGACATTTCCTTAAGTTTTCTCTGATGTCCGCACGCTCTGGGCACGTGGATGTCAAAGAACAATGCCAGAATATTAGATCTACTCATCCCAAGTTTGGACTCGAGTCTTTGATAAAAACAACTTGGCCCCGAGTACCCGGGGACTCATTCAGGCCGTAGTGTGTACTCTATGTGTACTCTATGTGTACTCTATGTGTACACTATGTGTACTCTATGTGTACTCTATGTGTACTCTATGTGTATTTCTACTTGCTGCAGGTTGGTGAAGGACATCAATGACTTGGATCTGACCCTGGAGAAGGCCACCAGACAAGACATCATGTTCATGAAGAAGGTGAGATGTCTGACAGTGTTATAACCTGATTGTCAGTACTGAACACTCTCCACTGCCATTTTCAGACATTCAACATCACTTGCTGTATTTATTCTGAAAGGCAATTCCACTTTGCGGACATTACATTCTGAGCTGCATCCTGGCACCCCAGGGATACTTAATTCCGTTGAACGGAATTAAGTACCCTTGCGTGCCAAGATGCCTGAGGTCCAAACTTTTGTATTGAATTCATTTGGTTACTTTTTATGTTACTTTGTTAGGCAAAAAGATTTCTCGTTCCCTCTTGATACTCTCAAGTAATAAACTTAGAAAGTGCATTGCGGACATTAGAGCAAAAAACAAGCACATGTTCCAGTCATCTCCCCAATATGAAACTTCAAGAGAAGTTCAAAACTTGCGAATGAAGTTATTATACTTTCTGAACTTATAATGGAATAGTTTAAATAACTTTCTTTTGTAAATTCAACAAATAAATATTTGAATTGTTGACATTACAATTTAGGGAATTAATTACATAAAATTAATTTTTGTCTGTTTTTTGTTGTTTGTTGAAAAATAATGTATATTGCTATACTTTTAAGGTGTCCTCTTACATAATGTTACATCGATGTCTGTGTGGCAGGGTGGTCTATGTCTGTTACAATGCTTGTGTTACAAAGCGGTAGCTGTCAGTTACATGGTGTTACATGTTACAGAGCGGCATGCAGTTCTACTGGCACCTGTGTGAGAACATGCAGATGGAGAGTAACCGAGTGGACAACTTTGAGTCCCTGTACTGCACCATGGCACTCATGTGTCTGGAGATGGGCGGCGACGAGGTCATCGTGGAGCTGTTCAGACTGGCTCTAGACATACAGGTGACTGCCAGGAATCTGTGCGTGTGTGTGTGCGTGCGTGCGTGCGTGCGTGCGTGCGTGTGTGTGTGCAGTTTGCATAAAATTACATAAAATGCTTTCTACCTTTAATACATTCAAATTTGTCTTCAACCAGTACCACTCGAAACAAACTGTATTGTCTATGCTTAATGGAAACATAAACTCTGGGGTCGGGTGGTAGCGCAATGGTAGAACATTGGACTTCAAAGCCAAAGGTCTTGGCTTCAAATCCAGGGGCCTGGCATCAATGTTTGCGGAAGTTACCTTATAGGATAGGATGTGCTGTTTGTACCATGGCAATGCAGTTGTCATCCTTGATTTACTGCAACATTCAGCGCTACGGATGTTGCGGGTTTCCTGCTGCCCTAAACTTCCAAGCCATGATACAAGTGAAAGAAACTTGAAAGCGGCTCTAAAACCCAATTATAAACATTAATTTAACATAAAAAACAGAAAAATCTCTAAATTTATATAGTAATGAGGTACAGTACAATCTTCCTAGACTATCCATAGTCTCAGAGGGTGAAAATAAATAATTTAAATATAAATTATATTGATTAGTATTATATTTATATGAAAGGAGCCACTGAAATTCTTTATCCCCTGTTCTCCAGTAATCTAGACTTGCTTAACTGCTCTAGGGGGATAATTTGAATAGGAGTATTTTGGTGAGAACAGGGTGTGACACAGACTACAGTCTGCCAATTGTTGCGATGTAAGGATGTGTTGATGTAAGGATGTGTTGATGTGTTGATGTAAGGATGTGTTGATGTGGTTCCTGTGGGATGTTTCAGCAAATGGCGGTGACCAACACCACATTGCCTCTGACACACAAGTGTGCAGTCCATGGTCTAATTGCTTCCTACATGAATCTCATATCTCAGCTGACTGCCATTCCTCAGCTGTGTCAGTACATCACCAAGGTACGTAACTTGTTCTGTGCTGAGGATAATTTCTCAGAGATCTCAAATCTACTGCCGTAATCACCCTAATAAACAGGAGAAAATAATTAAATTGTAGCTGTTCGAATTATTAGAAAAATATTTTTGACGATTATTAGGGTAATTACAGTATCCCCACTCTAGTAAGTGCTCATTGGCCATGTGTGAGAGATTGCTATGCATATATATATTTATGCATTCCTTGAATTATTTAACCCTCTCGCACATACACTGCTCTTTAGTACATCTCCAGTAATTACTGTAATTACTCTAATAATTTGAACACTCTAATAGTTCTAACACATAAATTTATCACTGAAAATGCGAGCATAACCAATTTTTTTAAATCGTAATTTTCGAATTATTCAAACACAATCATTGTTTTCAAAACAATTCAAAAACTAATTTATTTATTTTTTAAAATGATTCATTTATTTACCATTTCATTTACAACCATATTTTGTACTTTAATTTGGTTGTCCCTAATTACATGAACACTGATCATTTTAAATTTTCGTATTTTTCTAATAAATCGAACAGCTACAAATTAATTATTTTCTCCTCTTCAAATTATTAGAGTAAATACGGTAGTAGATGATTTTCATCAATGCTTGAATCAATACAATGTATCAAAAAACTACTACCATGGAAGGTTTATTTTAAATTATACATAAGAAATTAAGACCAGGAAATTACCAGCTGACACTTTTACATATCACGGAACAGGTGATAGAATGCCGGAAGAAAGAGGCCCCTTATCTGCTGCCCGACTTTGCTTACAACAGGACTAATCGACCACACAGGTGAGATTGTCTCCCTTGCTAATACTCTCTCACCAGGGGCAGCACTGACTCACTTTCATCTTTGTCTTCTTCGTAAATTTGATCGAATTACCAGAATTCTGACTCGCGTTTATAGGTATATTTTTAATTCCCTCAATATTTTCAAAAAACATTTATATATAATTTCTTTTAAAAATATATATTGCTAGACTAATTATTCTTGATATCACTTATAGATATTATTTCATCAGACAGATATGGTAAGAGTTGTTTTATGTTGAATCTATTTGAAGAGGGTTTTGTAATTAAATTCAGATTTACAGTTTATTGAATTTTAAGTGTTCAATTCGTTCATTGAATGTGTTTTTTTTACTTCACGTTTTGAATAATTGCTTAGTTATCTTTATAACTCCAATGGTCTTAACAGACCAGACTAGCTTGTGAGGTCATACACTGTCCATCGTTTTATTATTTTTTCCCCCCCATTCCTGTACGATTTGACAGACATCTGCATTTTTCCCCATTTAAAAAAGACATTTATGATTACTTGATGAAACTTAGTAAGGATATGAACATTTATTTATTTTGCATATATAGACCATGTTTTTTCTTTTGACTAAAAAAAACCCCAGTTTCAACAACGTTTTCAGAATATTCAAAGAAACATCCGTAAATTCATGAACATTTTAGTGCTTGAATTTGATAAAGCATTTTCCTGATGCTTTGTACATTCTTATATTTTGTTACTATCATTACATACTAGCTTTTATTTTTCCCCCCATTACAAATTGTGATCATTTCTAATTTTACATTGTGAATGCATTGAAAAAGCAACTAATTAGTTCATGGATATGAGTATTCATGATCATGAAAACAGTTGAGTGTCAATCACCCCAAATTTACTGGTTTTATTTTTGCCGCTCTGCACACTGTCTTCGAGTGCTTGTTCTGACTACTGTTTAGTTGCCAAACTATTTTCTTCCAACTCATCCTATTAATCACATGTTATTTTGTTAGGCTTATTTTGCCCCCATTGTTTTCAGTTTCATGTGGTTGGTCAAATACTATATATGCTGTTTCAAATATATATTGTTGAAGGGAGGTAACTGAAGTCATTTGTTAGGTTGCTACAATAATATTCTCCACGAAATTGGTGATTTCCAAGTTTTTTCTATAAACACTTTCCAAGTTTTTTCTATAATCACTTTCTGAGAATTCCAAGGGGTTTTTTTATAATCAATTTCCAAGATTTTTTTTTTTATTTTTTTTTTAGATACCTGCTACTAAACTGAACTTAAAATGCATGCAAATAGACATAGAAAACAAAACAAAAAAAATCATCTGAATCTATTTGAATGCTTTTTAATCACTGATTCTCTTCTTATTTTCTTGGATGTTTGGTACATAACTCTAGTAGTGGTTAGGGGAGTAGTAGATTCATTATCTTGGAATGACCTTCCCAATTCCCTGTTGACAGTTTAGACGAGCTTGCGACCTTCGACCTGTAAGTAACAGCATGGGTAACCTCCCTTTACAAGCAACCCCCTGCAATATTCTTTACTAACCATGCTAACTTTTGGAAAATGTTACATTCATACTGTTTTAGTTTAACATTTGACCTCTCGCTCATCACTGTACCTCCTGAGGCCAACACAATTAATTTTCATTTTAAACTGTTGCCCTTATTTTTTCAAATCAAGATTACAAGATCATGGCCCATGTTCTCAAAGCTATTGTATTTGTATATGTAATGACATCATTAAGATTTGGAGGATGAAAATTGGACTCTTTTGGAATCAGTAAATGTTTCGCCACAAAGGCTTAATGATGTCATTATGAATACAATAGCTTCAGGAACATGGCCTCTGTACCATTAAAAACATTTGGACAAAACATATGCATGATCTGAGAAAATTCGCAGTACAGTTAATAATTGCAATACTCTTTTCATTCTCTTTAGAAGAAAAAAACATTGGAAAATAAAAATAAAAAAATACACAAATTAAATTGTATTGGCCTAAAATGTCTGTCATTAAATTGCCCATTTCCCATCATGTCGTCATCATTATGTCAAGCTGATGCTGTGTTGTCTCCCTTTATCCTGGTGCTCAGTCTAATAATATGTTGTAATGTTGTAAACATATTCATTGCCATAGTGGTGTATACAGTATGTGTACTAACCGAGACAAGAAGTGATTGGTCGATGTGCCCCATAGATAGATGATTGACAGCTTGATTGACATGTGTATCCTAAATTCCTATTGATAAAGATTAGTTTGGTAATAAAATATTTTTAAAAACAAGTAGCATATTGTATTTAATTGACCCCCAAATAATTATTTATGATGTGACAATAACATCAATACAATTAATTTGTTTATAAATAATAAAACTTGATTTCTTGAGAGAAAGTACAGTTGTATTCAACAGAATATTCTTTAACTTAAAATTGTGCCTAATGTGCATTCAGTGGAAACTGTATGGAATGTGTGAAAGCACGGAAGGCATGAATATATTGTTTTCTGTCTGTTGCTTATATTGTGGTGTCCAGTATATAGAGAGAGTCCCATAGATGATAACTGTTACGTTTTCTTTATGGTAGTCTTTTTTTTTGGACTGAAATGCAGGCAAGCTTATAAATTATATCTTGAAATTTTCCTTTGTCACAATTCCAATGAATGTCATATGTAGAAGAGAGAAGGGTAGTATTTGCTTTCACCACAAATTAGATAATTGTTTCACTGACCTTCGCTTTTGATATTTCAGCTCTGTATATTTCACCACTCACAACTGGCAGGCTTCTTAACACTAACATACTGTATTCTTTCATGCAAGCACCGTACTAATTATTTGAGGATTTTTATTCACTGTCAATATTTAATCTACCTTTGGCATCACATATTATCAATTTCAACACCTAGAGTTATCTCCCTCTCGTTCCATTTAATCACTATGACCTGGGAGGAAGGTTTTCATCTTGCGAGTAGAAACTGTGTATGTCCTCTCTAATAAGCCAGCTTGGAGTTTTGAATATGCGCAGATTACGCACACACGTGTTGGAGGTGAAAGCACATTATTGTACAGTACAATGCTATTAAAATACTAATCACCACCACCAGAATACTTTACAGTGGCTTTAATAAACATGTGGTCTCGAATGGGCACGAAAGCTCTTTAATGTTTAAAAGATGGAAACCTTCCGTTTAGGTCCAAGAGATTTATTGGAACAAAATGGAAATAGCTCTAGGTGGCCCAAATGTACAAGTGCTATCTTACATCAGTGTGCATAACTTCTCATCTTCTCCGACAGTATAAAATGGATTCACTTGGTTTCCATCACAATTTTTGGACTGAAACTGTTGCCAGGGAATCAATATATAAATTAAAATATTGGTCTATGGCAGTAGTTTCATGCTTTTGTATATTGGCATTATATTTGGCATATGTGTCAAAGGGAGAACTTTGAGGTGTCTTAATGTTATACATAATGCATGATTGGTGATATTGCCATTTCTACGGAACTATGAAGTCCACTGGAGATGGGATGGGTGGTGCCAGTACCATTGAAACTCATTTATACTCAAAGAAATAAATTAAATGCCAGGAGATATTTTTTTTGAAGCTTTCTTCCAGCTTGGTTTAAGGAATCTGGTGCAAGTCTTCTTCCAATTCGTCTGCAAGTTCTTGAAGAGTACCAGGAGCTTATAGATATTTGGATATTTTTCGTTGTTAAAATAATATACATCTAAATTTTATGTCCAAAAAGGCTACTGGCCCTTAATTAGTGTTGTTGAGTACTTTATAATCAGATTTTATTTTTTTGCAATTTGATGAGCTTTAGTCTATGACTTACTGTTCTAACTGCTTTACCCTTATTGCATATAAACGAGTACAGGGCACACTTAATTGAAGCCCAGCTAAGACCTTAACATTCTCTTAGTTATCTTGTTCTCTGATCACTAAGAGAGCGCTACTGTCTCCTAGACCTTCATGAAAGGACACACAGGGATGTATATCTCACACGGATTCTCGTGAAAGGTTCCTACGAAGACATAGTCCATTACCTCATGTTCTTTGTGTCCATAGTTCAAACGTCTTGTACAGCAAATGTCCGCCAGTCGTGAAGCATTTGGAATGATTGTCTGTGGATATATGATTGTCTGTGGATACGTGATTGTCTGTGAATGAATAGCCAACTGTACTGTGCATAAATAGCTAGCTGTACTGTTGATATATAGCTAGCTGTATCTGTGGATATATAGCTAGCTGTATCTGTGGAGAAATAGTTAGCTGTATCTGTGGATATATACAGTAGCTAGCTGTACTGTAGATGTAGTTGACAAAATGGCATTGGCCTTAGAATGTGATTAATGTCTATGTTCTGTATTGTGGCAAGTTATTGCATATTGTTAATCAGTTCCAATGAAGTTCTGTGTCTCTTATTAAGCAAAGCTGTGATTATTTTGCTCGATAATCTTACATAGCAGTTGTTTCCAGCTGTGTATGAAGTTCTTTCATATTTCTGTAAGCTCTTATTCTGAAAATCCAGTTTGTGTATTAATACCAGTAGTGTACTGGAACATTTATTATTCATAAAGTTCATCATTTCTGATATTTTTTATACTTTTTTTCGGATTCTCTTTTACTCAACTAGATTCTTGCTTGTTGCAGTTTTAGTACTCGTAGTACATCTAGCTGTTGAACATGGCATTCTAAAAAGCAGGCTTGAAGATAATCGGTGTTGAAAAAATATGTGATGAGAAATTTGTAGGAGTGTTTCAATTAAGGAATGGCAAAGCTGATATCTGCAATGTTAAGATACAATCTGTTTATATTGAAAAATGGGTATTGTAGTGCAGTAGTTATTGTGTCGGACTACGAAACAAATTCTTTGAGTTTATATCTTGTCCATGGTCTTTATTGTCCACGTTTCTGAGATGAAGAACAGTTTCATACGTAGGGAAGATCGACTTGCGATGGCCGTGTTCTTAGTCGTCATCCTTGATTTCTCTGAACCAATCATGATTCATAGTTCTCACCGAGACACATAGCTCTTTCAGGTTATCCTCCCACAATAAACTAATCTCTGCAATAATCTTTCAAAAACAAACGCTTTTTTAATTGTCAACTAACTATAATATTGAAACAATGGTGATTTAAATGGGTAGGATTTCAGGATTTAATTAAAAAATTTGAAGAGATAAAAATTCTGCCGTTGGTGTTTTTCTAGCTATCCGTCCAGCGACAAGGTGAAGGACACCTGGCTGTTTGCACCAGCTGAGATTGGCGAGGCACTAGCAGATGGCGGCCATGACACTTCCAGACTGTCCACGCCCTTCACTCACAAACCTCACCCAACTGGTAGGGCGCCAAGTGGTAGTGCAATCAGTTGCACAACATAGGAGCGGTGTTCGCCTGTGCTTATTTGTTCACAAGAAGTGAAAGATTTCACGCACTAGACATGTTTTTTCTCTAACATTTTCTTTGATATTCCACGATAAAGGAAATATATTTCAAGAGTAATTCATTTTGTACAGTTCGGTTGACAATTCAACCAAAGACCGAGCTTAATCGATGTATCATTTCAGCATATTGGTTATATTTATACATTTTTTTAAATAGAAATAAATACATCAGATCTCTTTTCATATCTGTATCCCTAAATCTGCCTGTAGTTCTAGATCTATATCTAACTACTATCTTGAATTAATTAATAATAATAATAATTATTATTATTAATAAGAAAGACACACATCCTTGCATTGTCATCACAGACTATTAGTGATTAGGAAATTTATCCAAAATCAGGGTTTAAATTGGGGTTTAGGCCAATATGACCAACATGCTGAAATTTTCAGTGGAAGTGAAGATATAAGATACTTTTAAGAAAGCGACCTTAAAATATTCATGCAGAATGTCTTTCTAACATACAGTCGAGGGCAGCTGCCATGACGTGATAGTGATTTATGAGGTCACAACTTTTAACTACGGCCAAACCGGGGTGTACGACTTTTTCCAGGACACCTCTCAACCAATGAAATCGCTAGAATTGTCACATATTTTTGATAATGTTAATTCTTGTGTGTTGTTCCCCAACAGAGGCCCCAGACACTGGCCTTAGTGTCAGCGACCTGGGCTCTATCAATGTGGAACTGGAGAGTGTCGACGGATCTCCGTCCGTTCTGCGGGTGAGTTTGTGTGTGTGTCTGTGCGTGAGTGAATGAGTGTGCGTGCGTGAGTGAGTGAGTGGGTGTGTGTGTGTGTGTGTGTGTGTGTGTGTGTGTGTGACCAATGGAGATTGCTACATTGTTTTTATGCCATGTGTTAGATAATGTCTGATATGACTGTGTGATATAGTCTGTGATATACTGTTCAGCAGGATTTCCCATTGAATCACATCTGTAGAGTATTGCTCTCACATGTAGGAAACGCTCATTTGAATCACAGGATTACAACGTGGGTCTGTTATATTGGGGCCAGACCTGTATTTGGGATGCTTTGTGCTTGTGTAGCCATGTGTGATGTAATGTGTGCTGTAACGTGTGATATATTTGTTTAATATCATGTGCAACAGGGTTACCCAATGTGTCAAGTCTGCTCTCAGAGGCAACTTTTGTTTGAATCACAGGACCACAAAGATCGGACTGTTACATTGGTGGCCGACCTGTGCTTGGTGGTGTTAATGGTAATATTAAATGATGGTCAGCGTTTGCTTTCTTGTATTTCAGAGAAACTTTGATGAAGAAATAACCGTGGAGTCTCTCAAGAAAATGCTTGGTAAGCAGATTCTGTTGTACTCTTCTGGATTTTGCTCTTCTGGTTACCTAGAAGACACAAGCCAATGATTAACATGTAGACTGATATGCACCATTGTTGATTGTTTCAGCGGAGGACAGCTGTGTCAATGAGGCAGTAGAAGAGAGGAGGAGGAAAGAAATCCTTGAAACCTTCCGGAGAGCTCCCTTTGAAGAAATCGTAGCCAGATCTGAAGCCAAGGTAAAGAAAGACTATGTACTCCCATCTCCCCCAGGTAGAACTCCGAGCTATGCTTGTCTCTACTACCCTTCCCGTATTGCCATATGCTTATCCAGCTGTCAAATGGTGCTGTGAGTTGTCTTTCCATGTGTCTATTATTAACAGTTACAGTATATAACAGTGACTGATTCTAAGTCACGAATACGAGATGTGATCAACAAGTAGGTAGAGCTATTCTTGTTAGGATGCATCTCATTGGATTATCAGTGTTGACCACAGCGCTTTGATCTCACTCTGCCATGAAATAAGGGGTTTCGTGGCAAGGGATGTAATGGAATATAAGCAGTACCAGATCATGGGGTGTAGGCTAGATGATATACTTGATATTTGTAGCATTTCCCCTCCTGTTTTCTGTTCATTATAGTTTCCAACCCGTTATCACAATAAGCATAGGGGTGGGTGGTAGCGCAGTGGTAGAACGTTGGACTTCAGAGCCAAAGATTCCAGGCTCAAATCTCGCCCTGGGAGCAAGGCATCAATCTTCATGAAAGTTACCTTTCTGATGTGATAGGATGCGATGTCTGTTGAGTGGCAATGCAGTTATCATCCATGGTCTTGTCAGTACTAGCCGGTGCTCGCAGGTTTACTGCAACATTCAGCGCTATGGATGTTGCTGGTTTCCTCCTGCCCTAAACTGACAAGTCGTGATATAAGTGAAAGAATCTTGAAAGCGACTTAAAACCCCAATCAAAAGAAAACAAACAACAAACAATATACATAGATATTATATATACACATACATACATATATACTGTATATATTGTATGTAAATGTTGATCTACATGTAGGAACATAATTAATGACATATTTTAGGAGGATAACCTGTACCCCAAAATTGACAGACAATATATTGATGGTGAATATTGATAAAATGGTAATGTACCAACTTTTTTGTTTTTAAAATACTTATTTGCACACATATATACACTGTCTTGCAACCTATATTTTTTTATATACATGTATCTATATATTTATTATTTCCAATTGTTTTCTTTATTGTTATTATTATTTATTAGTGGGATAGACAGTAATATTTCTCCCCGATAAAAATAGAAAGATATAAATAGAATGTGACTCACGCCCTCGTGACGAGGGGGACTCGGTGCATGTGCATATGTATCACTGTTTGGCTATGTTCAGAGTTTACATAGTGTGTGGAGTTGTGTGACACGAGGGTTTGTTTATATTATTGCTATCCCATCATTCAATGCAGTTCGTACGTTCGCTCCAAATCGGTTGAGGTACAGTATATCAAGTTATCATTTCTAGCTATGATGTAATTGTAGTGGATAACGCTGTACTATATTGGAGACAATATGACGAATTGTCTTTAAAAGACCATCGAGATCGTCGAGATCTGTATCGGACCAAATAAAAGAAAATCTACCGGGACCCCCTTTGCCCTTACCAGCTTACGAACCCGGCCACCGAGTCGTCTACTGTTTGGTGTGGAGCAAAAGGTTCCGGCTTCCATGTTCGTGAAAATTACCTTTCTGACGCGACATTGATAGGATGCGATGTCTGTAGAGGGCAATGCACTTATCATCCTTGGTCTTGTCAGTACCAACCGGTGCTCGCAGGTTTACTGCAACATTGAGCGCATTGGATATTGCAGGTCATGATATAAGTGAAAGAATCTTGAAAGTGACTCTAAACCCCAATTTAAAAAATATATTTATAATGATTGATTGATTATTTCTGAAGGCAACTGTAGATGGTACCCTGTAGATGCCCCACAGATCTATGCCTGTTCCTAATCCAGCAGGGAGAGGGTTACAATTTTCAATGCATACACTGGGTAGAGTAAATTGATCAGAAGTCAGACACATATTGGAAGTCGGACACTTTTCCTATATATTTATAGAATTAAATCAGGGTAGTGTCATATTTTGTCTCCTATTTGTTGCCCCTATTTGATATATTTTGCCCCATTCACAAACAATATGACATTCAGAGTTCATCCGAGGTTGTCTGACTGGTCCGTTCACTGTTGACTTCACAATCGCTAGGCAAGTACAGAGGGTGTCCGACTTCTGATCACTTTACCCTATATGAACTAAGTCAAATTTGATTTAGTATCTTTTTACTAGACTGTAGGGGGTAGGTGTATGGTAGTGCAGTGGTAGAACATTGGACTTCGGAGCCAACGGTTCCAGGTTCAAATCCAGGCCCAGGAGCCCCGCATCAATGTTTGCAAAAGTTATCTTTCTGACGTGATATTGATAGGATGTGCTGACTGTAGAATGGCAATGCAGTTATCATCAATGGCCTGTCAGTACCAGCCGATGTTCACAGGTTTACTGCAATATTCAGTGCTACAGATGATGCAGGTTTCCTGCTGCACTAAACTGACAAGCTGTGATATAAGTGAAAGACTCTTGAAAGTGGCTCTAAACCCCAATTCAAGAGAAAAACTAGACTGTGCACGCCACAAATTGTAATTGCTTTCCCGTAAAAGTGTAATATTGAATGCATTTCAGGAACAACTTGAAATGGCTGCTACTTGCTTAGGAAAAGATTTTGCTCTGGACAAGATCAAACTTGATGAACTTCTAGAGAAGGCACAGGCATTTGCTTTATCAACAGGTGAGTTTTATTATGTTACTTTTAGTACATATAATAATAAATTTGCCACAAAGACTACAAAAATGTTGATGTTGGTACTAAAATGTGTTTTACAAGGCATCGAGCTAACAGAAGGAAACCCCATAGTAATTATATGTGGTATTTTTTTAATTAATTTATTTTTATTTTTAATTTTTTTAAATTTTTGTTTGTTTGTTTGTTCGTTTTAATGTTTGTTGTAGAAATATGTTGATATTGTTGACATTGTATATAATCACATCCCCATCATCAATGACTCTGCTTCTTGGCCAATATACCAAAGTAGATGAAACTTCCTACCCCATAAAGATTAAGTTAACATGGCATGGTTCCATTTGTTAAGAAAAGAAAACATATTTTTATCAAAATTTTTATTTATATTTGTATATTTTTCTAAACAACATTAAATAAATGTAAATATGTGTTTGCTTCTCAGGCATCTGCATGCGTTCGGTGACACCAGGCAAGGGAGGTTCGATCCTTGCTGAGTGTGCACCCATTACTCTATTCCCGTCTGTGGTTCCGAGACTCGGCATACAGCAGGCCAAGGAGTGTATGAAGGACTTCAGTACTCTTATGCACAGAGTGGCTCATGACCACCAATTCCTAGAGAAATCGCTTAGAAAGTAAGATTCTGCAAGATTGATAAAAATCACTACCATATATAATAATGGGTATCTTCAGTTGTGTTCTAGCTCCTCCCCTCAAATTCAAAATTTAATTAACATATGTATACTCACAAAATATTTGCTGTTCTATACAAATATATCGGCCCTCCTCATTGTAGTAGCAGCAATGTGCAGTCCTATGCTATAGGAGCAATATTACTGTAGCATAAACATATATATATTTATATAACAAGTACGAGTGTATGAAAACACTGTGTACATATTTTTATATTTAAAACTCATTTTGCCTGGCTGACAGCGTTCTGCAAGTTGATGACTTTACTCGTGGATTATGGGATATTTACATGAAGGTTCATGAAGAAGGACATACACAGGTTAGTTGGAAATGAGTTTTTGTTATAATCTTATAACACATATTCTGTATTAAATAGTATACCGTAGATCTATGGGTATTTTTTAATGTATTCACGAACAGCCAACTTAATGACTTAATATCTGAACTGAATGTGAAATATTCGAATCTGTAGACAAGGAATAACCAGTTCTGGTAGGAAGTAGTCTATAAATCATTCCTCCTTTCAGCCATTTTCTCTAGGTCTATTCAGAAATGATTTCATGCTGGACACGAAAGATCAGTCCAGAGTGCAGCCGAAACAGATCGAGTTCAACACAATAGCAGCTAGTTTTGCCGGCCTAACAACTGCAACATGCAAATTACACAGGTGAGTGTCATATGATTATATTATAGATAAGAATTATTATCTGAATGCTGTAACATTCTGCTGACAAGTATAATAGCTAATAAATGCACTTATTAAAATTATTATGCAATTTTCTTTGAGTATCAATCTTCTCCCTGTTCGGATTTCCCATTCTGGTACTGTAACGTAACTGGTGGCTTGTCGTTGCAATAGGTCAGTTAAAGCCATCACCACAGTTGTTCTGATAAATACTCCGGTAAATAAGTACTTCAACAGATTTTTCATTCATACATGTAATTCATTTTTGTAGGTTTACAATGGATATGATTGGGAAGAAATATGGCTTAGATCAGGTAAGCATCATGCTTGATGATTACAGATCTATATCTCCCAATCATGTTTACTGATTAATCGGTTTATCTCCCAATCATGTTTACTGATTAATCGGTTTAATATTGATATTAATTGATGATAATATTAAATATGCTTCTGGTCTCACTCAATGGGGTTATCTCTTTGGCTAAGTAATAGAGAATTTGACTTGCCATTGCCCAACATGGAAAATACATGTATAATCATGATAAAGCACCAAATTACAGTTTCCTAACCTATCATATGATTGCATATTTATATATTCATTCTAATGCTGTACATACTATTCTTTTAAAGATGCCTGAAAATGATCCAACACATGGATTGGCCAGTGGCATGGTAAAAGCATGGGAATTGTATGGGAAAGAACAGTGAGTTACATTTTACTAAATTCAAATTACTTTTTATATGTAGCAGGGTACTTTAATAACATCGTAAAATCAGTGCAATAAGAAAATGTTAGAAACCTGCTAATAATTGACATAATGGTGATATCTTCATTGAATAGTTCATACACTTTTGTAAATTTTATTAAATATTATATGGATTCTCTATTTTTTCAGTGCTGTTGTATTGTTTGTGGTATCGGACTCGGAAAGAAATATCTTTGACCAGAGAGCATTAGAATTTGCATCGTATTCCATCAATAAATATGTTCGGGTGATACGCTGCACTTACCTCGATATCCACAACAAAGGAATACTCACTCAGGACAAAAGACTGATGATGTAGGTTTGCCGTGAATTGCTTTGCAATATATGAATATTTGAATTTTTACCTTTCTATTTCGATACTTGGCGATAATATAATCTGGGGACTAACAGAATGGAGGGTGGGGAAAATATATCTATCGTGTGATCTTTCCTATGGTGGTAATAATTATTGATATTACATTATTGATCAAATGTTTATGGTTTCACACATAAAATATGCCACAAATCCATCAAAATAAATTGTTTGGTCTTGGGAATATTTCAGCGGAAATGAGGAAGTTGCTGTGATTTACCTGAGGAGTGGCTACGAACCAGAAGCCTTTCCATCTCATAAGGTATTAACCCTTTCTCAGCTTATTTACTTGTGCACTGCCACACAAGGCATGTCAATGAAAAATGTTATAATATAATATAATATATGATTTTTCCTGGATTTTTATAAATGGAATTTTTGTTTTACATATTTTCAGGAATGGGATGCCAGGCTAATGATGGAAAGGTCCTTAGCAATCAAATGTCCATCTATCCAATACCAGCTCGCTGGAACCAAGAAAATCCAGCAAGAGCTCGTTCGAGAAGGATCTGTAGAAAGGTTTGTAAAAGACGAAAAAGCTGTTGAGAGAATCCGGGCAACCTTTGTTCAGCTGCATAGTTTAGATCTGGTGAGTTGACAACCAAAGATAGACAGACTTCATGACCAAAATATTTCTGCCAATTCTTGGAGTCACTTATATTTTAGTTTGATACTTTTGTTGAAATACTTACCATTAATATTTTATGAATTTCAATAGGTGTATGAATAATCTTCATTATTATGACAAATCTGGGTAATTTTCACTCAGATGTTCAGATTGATAGACAAGGTTATTACCTATATACTCGAGAACAAAATAAATAATTTCTGAACATGTCTTGAGGAATCTGATGAGTCAGTATGGGAATTTATAAATTCTTCATTATTAAAACAATATAAAGGTCAAAAAAAGGCAACTGGCCCTTAATTAATGTTGTTGAGTATATGTGAGGCAGACATTGCCACCTTGGAATGATATGAAGGCATGGTTGTGGACCACTGTGAGTCACTTCCAGCATTAGCAAACACAGCCTGTAGTAAATGTCTTGTATGTGACTTACAGGGAAGAGAAGGCGACAAGTATGTTCAGTTGGCCCTGTCACATCCAGAGAATTACGTCTTGAAGCCTCAGAGAGAAGGAGGAGGTGAGCAGTTACTGTCTGTCTGTCTGTCTGTTGTCCACATGTGTATGCTTGTGCAATAGGATCATGTCGTCCTGGAATTTGAACCCAAGTTGCTAGATTTTGAGTCCAATGCTCGACTAACTGAGCCAAAGATATAACCCCGCTGGTCGAGACAAGTAGTATCACATTCACCCTTCAACCCCACCCCTCCACATGGTGATTCGTCCTTAAGTTCCTAATCCAGTCACTTCAATCCGAGCCACCAGTCAGTCCAACAATTCTGAGGGATGTCCACATTTGCTTTACTTTCTTCTCGGTCTGTTTATCCATGTATCAAATATATTTCATATCAACCTCAAATTAGCATGGACTTTTCATGGTAAGTCCTTCATGCTTTTCCCTGTCCGTCTGTCTTTCTATCTTTGTCAGACTGTTTGTCTGGCTGTCGTAGCTCTATGATCTGTCTATTTTTTTTATGTCTCTACCAAATATATTTCATACCTCTCATGACGAGAACGGACTTTTCAGGCAACAACCTGTATGGTTCCGACATATGTAACTTCCTGAAGGAACATTTGGATTCCAGTGAGAGGAATGCCTACATCCTAATGGAGAGGATCTTCCCCAAAGCTCAGACAAATTACCTCGTAAAACCTGGAGAACCTTTCGTCCTGTCCGACGTCATCAGTGAGATGGGCATCTATGGAGTCTACATCGGGTGAGTTATATATTTATGGAGTCTACATCGGGTGAGATGTATGTCCTGTTGGCTTTTCTGACATCATGTGTAACGTATATGATATGCAATACTATGGCACTCTGCTATATATGGTACATCTCACAAGTAAAAATAATTACATTTTTACCCATTCAAATTATTAGAAAAATATGAAAAGTGAGTTATTATATTTAGGGACAACCAAATTATTATACAAAATATCGTTATTTCGGTTATGATGAATAACATTCTTCTCTCTTTTTTCTGTTACTTCTTGGTAATTTAGTGTGCACTATAAACTGAGAGTGATAAATGTACTACAATACTGTAAAGTTACATCCAAGTATATAGCCAATTAATTAAAATAAACTTTTTTGCTCCATATTTTGAGCATATTTTCAAACACGGAGTCTATTGTTATTTGTCAAGATATCAATATGGAACTCTTATTTATTATTATGTAAATTTGTGGCAATATGGCCGACCATGTTCTAGCTGTTAACACGTTACATTTTTCTCTGGTTGCGTAGGTCAGCGACGGAGGAAGTGATGAACGTGGAGTGTGGACACATGCTGAGAACGAAGACCGCTAGGACAGATGAGGGCGGTATCTGTGCAGGGTTTGCAGGACTCGACACACCATTCCTTGTCTAGCAGACACAGTGCACAGAGCTTAGCTAGTTTCACGTGCATAATCGGACATGTGCGAGTGATTCGCAGGTCTACATCTGCCATTCTTTGTCAATTCTGAAAGTGGGACCAATTTTGTTTCTAACAATACTTAACAAAGTAGAAATGGTAACTTTATTCAAGTTCCTTATGGCAATACTAGTTAGAAAAAGATTGATCAGAAAGGATAAATACTTCTGCTGAGAAAGAAATATAAACAACATCATTTACAATACACTTAGAAGACAGAGTTCATTAGACTAATATACAATAAATATGTATTCTAATAAGAATTGGAGCAACAGTTACTTTCCTTTGTTGTAGATTTGTCAGAACTAAATCGGTAAAATCAAAGGATAATATTTTATATGAATAATATATGCAATTTGATTTGAAATTTGTGAAATATGATGTATTATCCAAGAGATTTAAATTCATACCAGTAATAATGCAAACACAATCACATGGCCCAGTTATGTACTGTAAGCTGTGATATTTAACATACACATACAAATATACATATGATTTGTCAATCAATTTTGAACACATACATGTACTTTGCATTCATAGCTTAAATGGAATCCAATATCAATATCCATGATTTTATGCCTTTTAATATTGTTAATATATATCTCATACTTTTTTTATATTATGTAAAACGTCAATAAATGTTATATTATACAACTTCGTTTTGACCATAATAATAGTGTAAGACACTGAAAGCATCCACAATGTCAATAAGAAATTTGACAAGTTTATACAGTTTTTCCATAATATATTTGAGTGAAGTTTGTTGAGAGGGAAAACCAACAACCGCCAATGAAATATCTACAAGCCATATATGCAGATGAATTATGTAGGTTGTTTATAACTGGACAGAAATGGAATCATCCTCCCCAAATATACTCAACAAAATTAATTAAGGGCTAGGAGCCATTTTGGACACATATTTTATCTTAATATTTTGACAAACAATAATTTGAAGATCCACAGGCATATAATATGTGATGGCCATTAATTTATTTTGTTGAGTATACCTTAATTATCCTAATAGATCGAACATGAGAAAATAATTTTTTTTAATTAGCCATTCAAATAATTAGAAAAATACGAAAATTGAAAATGACCGGTGTTCATATATTTAGGGACACCCAAATTAAAGTAAAAAATATGGCTGTTTCTGTTGTGATTAACAGCACTCTAGTCATTATTATTTCATAGTAATACAGTGTAGTTTATTTAGTACTGTTCTGAAGGATATCTACATGCCCCGATGGGTGAGATATTCCCGATGGGTGAGATATTCCCGCTGCGATGTAAAGCACTAATTCATTCATGCATGCATACCAAAATGCTGTGCTGATACCAAAAAAATGGTAGATTGATTGGGTTGCATCACTGTTTTCCTTCCTAAACAGTCACATTTGTGTGAAAGCTGCCTGTAGGATGTAAATCACAGCGACGTGAAAATTTGGGTGAACGAAATCTGGCTGTAGCAAAGTAAAACTTTGGTTGAAATCCGCCTGTAGCGACGTGAAAGTTAGGGTGAACGAAATCTGCCTGTAAACGTTTCGGTGAATCCGCCTGTAGCGAAGTGAAAGTTTGGGTGAAAGAAATCTGCCTGTAGCAATGTGCGTATCATACGTTTTTTCAATTGTTTACCCATATTATAAGCGATTGCAAAAGACGGTCATTTTACATGAGAAAGTATACGCACTCCGCTACGGAGAATGGCTTCTTGAAAATTACAGTCTGTGCTCTGTTTTTACTTTTGCGTCTAGGATGTTTAAATGCAAGTGCATATCGTTTAACGTAGAAACATCATCTCTTGAACGAAAACTACGATGGTAAGGGAATCGGGGAAAGGCCTTATTAGAATAGATAGCATTCGCTAGTATATTCAGATAGCCAAAATCTATAATCATGAAAGTCGTGTTATTGAAAGAAGTGATGTTATTTGTCGAT
>JAUTBT010023747.1:0-20364 GCA_032361225.1 Lepetodrilus schrolli
AAACCTGTGAGCACTGGCTGGTACTGACAAGACCAAGGATGATAACTGCATTGCCACTCTACAGACATTGCATCCTACCAATATCACGTCAGAAAGTTAACTTTTGCGAATATTGATGCCAGGCTCCCAGGGCGGATTTGAACCTGGAGCCTTTCAAAGTCCAAAGTTCTACCACTTCTCCATTTTCAAACATCATCACTCAGATTCCTGTTTAAAAGTTGTCAGAAACATACCCTACTCGCTGATCATTTTCCAGTGCCCTAAAAAGGAATGGTATAACCTCAGGAACTCCTATTACAATATTAACATATTAACAACAAGAATTGTACAAATGATTGATATATAATCATAAACACAGTAGTACAACATTTTTCACATATAACTTATGTTTACTCATCACATTTATTAAATAATATGACATTGTTCATCTGCCGTAAATTGTAATGCCTAGCTATATCTCATGATAAGATGTCTAATCAATCCCAAAATTTCTCATATAACCCGACACCGAATTTCGGCTTCTAAAAACCTGTATGCCCAGAAATCATGCTGGTAACAAATGTATCCCAAATCGTAACAGGTCTACATACTTTTAAGAAAGTGAACTTGCAAATATGCATATGAAATGTCTTTCTAACGTGCGTGTCGAGGGCGGCCATCATGATCACAGTGATCATGAGGTCACCACTTTTAACTACGGCCAAACCGGGATGTACAAGTTTTTCCAGGACATCTATCAGCCAATAAAAATCACTATAATCATCACATAGTTTGGATAATAGTATTTTCACTTGTATTTTTCAGGAAACCAATGTATCACATTATATTCGAGAAGCTATCAAGAAAGATAAGCTGCAGAAAGACTATAAAATGCATTTTAATTCTGATTCTGAAAGCCGTTCTAAACAACACCGAAAACTACAAAGACAACAAGCTGAGTCGAACAGATACAAAGTAGTTGCCAGCAGGAGAGCCCCACTCCTGGACCATCTAGATGACGGAGCAACAACAACAGCTTCAACAACAACCACAACAACTTCATCAGCGTCAAAAAATAACGAAGACAAAGAAAACGGACATGGATGTACAAAAGTTGAAAATAATGGCTTTGTTGTCGCAGATTCTAATGCAAGCTCTCGTGCAAGTGTGGATGGAAAGAGTAGCAAGTCTCGTATGAAAGTGAAAAACGACAACGTTAGTGAAAGTGTTGGACATGGTGACGTTTCACAAGCCAGCAATAATGTTTTAATGAACCTGGCTGGGGAACAGAAAGTGTTTTGTTTGTATGATGTCGAACACGAATCAGAGGAAGCCACCAACAGAGAGGTCTGTATTTAAAATAAGTTTGTAACTCTTTTTTAAAAATTCAACATTAACAGTTAAAGTGACACAGGTGTGGCCAGTATTGTGATTTTACCTATGACCATTTTTTTTTATTGGTCATGTTTAATATATAGAGCTATTTTAAAAAGAATCCGCGCTTTCAGGCATGAAATGCCACACAAACCCATTTCAAATAAATCCTTTTACCTGTCAATGATAAACCATCGATTGTTTTGAAAATGCATATATCTTATGTTTCTCATTTGCATATATTACATATTCATGAGCCTCCTTTTGATTCCCCTAGATGTTAGTCATATGGTAAGAAGAGTATGCTCTAATTGGTCCTCTGTCAGACAGTTGACAGCTATGCGTAGTATTCAAATTACTGAAGTCAACATCACATGCTAAAAGTAATGCACAACATGTTTTTTGTCAGAAATGACCCAGCAGTTTACATGCTCCTGCTCACCTAGCAGTCTATGGAAATAAACAAACTGACTGCCTGGAAAATGAGCTGATTTATCAATAACAGATCATTTGGAAGGAAATCAATCACTGTACGTGGTGTGGGATCATCAGTTCTTTAGGTTTATCAGTTGTTTCAATACGTGCCGGCGACCGGCAAATTTGTCCATCTATTTCCCTAATTTTGCCGCCTACATTCCATCTTGATGATACAATTTTGTAGATGAAAGTATGACGTATATAGGTCTTTTGCCTCTTACTTTTGCTACTCTGCCACCTACTTCTGTTTCTACTGAAACCACTGGTATATAAAATATGTAATTTGTGTTTGAGTCACTTTAAGCAATCCACACTCTAAAAAATTCTCAAAGCACTACCCCAGTCAATGGATCAACATTTCTTTCCTGTTTTCTTCTCAGAGTGAGCCCAATGCACCCTCCTCCTCATCATCATCGTCGGCCTACAGCAACATCACCTGCAACGGCGTGCCTCTGACCCGAGAGACTGTCGCAACATCGACGCCCGCGACGACTCCCGACGAAGACTATGTGTACGACCTGTACTACAGCAACAGCCAGGAGCTGGACTTCCGCATGCTTCAAGACGTGCTGACAGTACAAGCCTTTGGTCAGGAGCCAGAGTTCGCAGATTCACGCGGCGATGAGGATGAACTTGTAGAGGCCTATGACGATGAAGACGACAGCAACGACGAAGGCAACTGGAGGAACGACTACCCCGACGAGGAAAACAGTTACAGATTCCACCGGAACGCCAGCCATGAATACGGCTGTGGAGATGGTAACCATTCTGAAAAATATCGAGTGTGTGTGTGTTACTTATAGCATGGAGAGGGTTTCTGATTATCTGATTATCAGACATTCTAAAGAAATGGTTATTTTGCAGACACATTCTTGGAAAAGCTTGGATGATTAAATTATGCAGTCATTCTTTCCGATCACATCATCATGTATGGGTGAAAGATTCCTGCTGTGACATAAAACAATAATTCATTCACTTTCTGATTATGTCTGTTGTCATTTTTGGTATTAATTTGGGTTATTCTCCAGGTTATATATATTATATATACAGTGAACCCTCGATATAACACCCTTCACTACATTGCGGATTTGCTTAAACTGCAGGGTCAACCGTGGACCCCATTTATTATGGGGACTAGCTGTATATATCAAATTTATAAAAAGGTTATATTCTTCCGTTTTGGAATCTGAACTTGTTTTCAAAGATGTACAACATCTACTATACCATGTGATGTTGACTTCTAGTCTTTATCAAACACTTTTGAGTCAATTTATTATTTTTGTTAATAATTTTTTTTTCTTTCCGAAATTGTAAGATATCAAAAACATGTTGCTGCCAGCATCTCTGACAAGTGAGTTACATATGCCCTGTGGAAAGACGGAGTGAACATTGTGAAGCTTCTCCAGAAATGAGAGAATGTTTACCGTAATTACCCTAATAATCTGAACCCTCTAATAGTTTGAACACCCAAATTAATCGCCAACAAAATTTAATTTCTGACCCTAAAAATACAAACATGACAATTTTTTCTAAATCAGAATTTTCAATCTGATTATTTGAAAAGTCTTCTTTTTTTTTTCAGAAAAATTATGGGTTTTTTTTTATTTTTAAATCCTTCAATTATTTACTATTTCATTTACAACCATATTTTGTAGTTTAATTTGGTTGTCCCTAATTATATGAACATAGATCATTTAAAATTTTCGTATTTTTCTAATAATTAGAACAACTACAATTTATATTATTTTCCCCTGTTTGAATTATTAGTGTAATTACAGACCTAAATAATTAACTCACTCCATATTTTCAGATGACATTGGACTGAACAGATTTGATACAGATGATTCACTGGCAACTTACTTGGCAACCAGCTGTAATGTCCGTATGTATTAATAACTTTATATCCTAGTTCTATTTTTTAAAGATTACTTTCATCAACAGTTGCCATATCAGGAAGATGCATGATGACAATATGACAGTTTTATATCAAAATTGCCAGAGCAGATACTTTTATCAGACATAGATGCTTAATTAATTTTTATTGAATTGAATAATAAATTATTCTTTCTGAAAATCAGTATTTTTCAGTATTTCCATGAAAACAATACATAAATGTTGGAAGAACAATGATTTTTTTTCTGCACAATGGAGTCTAGTATAAACTCATCTGAGTATTGTTTAAGCTACTTTCTTTATCATGCCATATTTACCAAAGCAAATTTGATTCTATATCCCAAAATTTCATGAACATTTGTTTTAATAAAATAAACTTTATCATGTTTGTTATTTCATAAAATGGACAATTACTGCGATTGCGACTTACCTTAAATCCTATTTTTGCAGGTGATACAGAATTAAACCCAGGTGATACAGAATTAAACCCTGATGCCCCAGTTCCCGCAGGAAGGTCATACGAATCTTATTACCGCAGCATGTTACAAGACCTGGCAGATGACACTGACACCAGCAAGGACAGCAACGACACTGATGATGGTTATGACATTAGATGACATCAGTGATTACAGATGTAGATACAAATTGTGGGAAGTGTTATGTCACTGGTGACAAGAGACAAGTTGCAGTACATGTCAGTCTAGAGCATGTGTATATTTTCGTGTAGAATAACTCCAGTTGGCAATGTTAACGGGGCAAACAGAATCTTCCTTTGTAAAAATCCTCGAAAATCAAAGATGTTTCGTGCCAATTAGAAAAAGAAAAAAAAAGATTTTTTTATTCATTTAAAAAAAAAAAAGTATAAATTTTAAAAAATGCCACAAAGCATCTTTGACAAGGACTAGGACAGGTTGGCCTCCATCCGAGTTACATTTATCTACCAGTATACATCTAAATACACATTTATTTTCTACAGTGTGTCTAAAGGAATATTAATGTTAACTGAATTATACAAAAACACAGTGATACTGAGAAAAGAAACGAGCAAAAGATTTCAGGTAAGACAATAATACATGTATATGAAATATTCTTAAATATAACTTGAGGTGCCGTTTTCACAAAGTCATAGTGTCCTTTTTGCCAAATGCTTTGATGCCGTTTCACCAAGTAATGGTGCCATTTTCGCCAATTCAGTGTTCCGTTTTCGCCAATTTGATGCTGGTTTGCTGTGATGCAGTTTTAGTCTGCACCAGGTAAAGTCACACTATATTTTCCACACCCTCCAGATTCTGTTCGAGTCCCATTAATGTAACCAGTCAAAGTCAGAGCAAGTATAGCAATACCATATGCCCTGAAACTTCCGAGGTTGGAAATTATCGAGGTATTCAAGGTTAATGAGTCAGCCTCTAAATAATTCAAGCCACGAAATTTTCTTTACTCTGTCATATTAAAAAACAAACTATCGTACATAAGAGCCTCGTGTGCATCAGTATTAATATCTGTTTTGATGTGCGCAGTTAGACTATATCTACCAAATATTTTATTTAAATGCTAGACAGGCATCCTCGAAAATAGCAATCCTCGAAACCACTTTAGTCCTGTAACCTCTCAATTTGCCAACCTCGAAAATGTCCTGGTATATGGTATAACGATTCTGAAAATTACATATAGCATCATTGTCAATCCATAACAACCCCCCCTGAGATCTTGGCTTATACAGAGCCAATGTACCCAAAATTTGGCTAACATAGAGATACTACAAATCTATCAATCTACTAGTACCATACATGCCGTCGTTTTCCTGTATACTGAAAAAAAAGTTATTCATATTAGTGCCATGGTTATGATATGTAGTATACTACCATAAAAAAGGGAACGTATAATTATCATACATGTATATTGTTCAAAGAGAGGCAATTTAAAAGTGCCACCATTCCACAATCCAAATAAACATTCAAGAATGTGCAGTCTAGTATTACATGCATGTATTGTAATTTCTTTTTCCAATTGCTTGACTCAGTTTTGACATATACCACTTTATATGTCTGCATTTGAAAGTAATATAAAAATATCACTATCATCGTTCCCGTAAATGTTGATGGTAGTATACATTTCCTGTGGCATAGGCAATTGTAGAAAATATTTGTACATCTCAAGTCAATCATGTCATTGTCGTCAAGTTCACAAATTTTTCAACTGCCTGTATCAGGTTAACAGGGAAAGAATGTCTCGATTTATATCAAATTTGAATAAATCATTGACATACACGCGATACCTGGAGTTAATTTCCAGAGAACTATTGCAGCTCTATGATGGTCGTAACTCACTACGATGGTCGTAACTCCCATGTTAATATGTACGAGTTATGACTTGGAATGCTACAATTGTTCTTTGGAATGAGACCCTGTTGTCCAATTCAGTGTTCCACATGATCATGTGGATTGTCTTCAGTTATTGTATTATGTATATAAATATGTACATTTTTTTCTGAGGACGCTTTATAAATACATTTTCAACATTATTTGCATATCTTTTTATTTTATTTATACCATTGTGAAATTAATTACAGATGGAGTTTGAAGTCTGTACACAGACTAGTCTTATTTTCCGTGTTGGAGACCTACGGTAGCCCCCGTTTTACGGCATTCTAAATTTAGGAGCTCCTAACTTTAGGACCCAGTTTATCACCTTGTAAGTTAGATGTCGATTTAGGAAGGGATAAGACTTGTGACGTACTCATGAAACACTTGTTACGCAGTGATAACTTTTAGGACTGGTTTAGGAGATAAATAGTTAGGAGGCCGTCGTGCAACGGGGGCCAGGACCCAGTTGTATGAAACGTTAATGCTCCATTAACATGTCATTAAACCTCCATTAACTAATGCAGCATTATTAACAGCTAATGACGGCATTAGTTAATGACACTTTCATACAACTGGGTCCAGTACTCGAGATTATGAAACTTTTTGGACTACTATTTCATGCTCAACAAAGTTTTTATTCACAAATCCTCATGTAAAATTTGAGCTTGAGCATGAAATTGTACTCGGAAAGTTTCATAATCTCAGGCCAAGGCATCCTTTCATGAAGCTCTTGAATCCACTAAGAGACAATGGCACTTTCATATCTATCTTTCTTGCTGATCACTACAAGACTGCTTCATAAAAGGAAGCTTAGTATTATGGTTGGTTGGTTGATCATCAGAAATTATTCCTTGGTCATCTACGCAATCTGAAGAGTTGTTCATTTTCTCTTCATGTCTTCATGTCTGGTTGAAAATCAACTTTTATATGTATACTTCCACTATATACATACCACACACAAATATTGATTGAATAGAAATAAATTTATTTTAATAAAATACAAACTTCTTAACATTCTCACATTTCAACATCAGACACACACTATAGGATTTAAATTCACACAAAATAAAACCAGGATAATTAATAATGTTGTTTGCATATAATCTCTACACATTCCAGATATAAACAGTACATAGGAACTAAAGGAGACTTTGGTTTCCTCCTCTTTTCTTATACTTAGCTAGCCATCACCAAGTTTACGAAAAATTACATTTGTTGAGACAGTATAATTAAATACTGTTTGATATCAATTTTGACCGATTCTGGATAAATAAATAAACCATTATGTTTTCACGTCATGTTTCACACTATTGACAGTCAACTTCATCCTTTGTTGCTAGATTACAAGGGAAAACATTCATTAGTTCATCAGTTAATTGACATGAGATTCAAAATCTGCCATTTTAAAAATCATTAATCGCACAATATACATATTAATATAAATACAATTCCGATATTAATTCCATCAACAATTCTGCTGCATAAAACCAGGCCCTGAGTATGATTTCATAATCAACTCAAAATCTTGTTCACAAATCCCCATATACAATTTGATCTCGAGTATGAAATTGTACTCAAATTGTTTCGTAATCTCGGGGGCAGGTGATGTTACTGTGCTATTTTAGTAAATGTCATTTATATACAGTGCATGAGGCAGTTCCGGATCACTTGTATTCCGGATCAAGTTCTCACGATAAAGTGTCCGCTGTTGTTTCTAGACTTTATGAGTGTGATCCGGAATACCCGCCATCTGAAACTGCCTCACACACTGTTGAATACACAGTGTTCATCATACTATATTCTGCGGTTTAATTTCAACCCAAAATTTCCATGGCACAACTAACAATGATGTAATTGTCAAATAATTACAACAAACTAAAAATATTGTATATTTGTTAAGAAATTCAAAATATCATCTGATATAGCCTATATTCATTCCCAATTATATTTTTAACATTATTAATAACAATATTCAACTTTACGTTTCTTTAACCCTTTCACTGCTTTATTAGACACATACACAGCTTATTTTCAAATAAATATTTTTTTTAAATAAAAAAAATCAGTTACCTATTGGCCTATCTATAGCAGTTCATGAAAATTATTTGATTAAAATGTAACTTTCCATATGTGAATCATTCCTAAATGTTTACATATAATGGAAAACAAATGTTACACGAGTCACTGCTTTAACAAATAATTTGGGATGAGATTATTTGACAGAAATGGCAGCAGTGGCTTGTATTGGGAACTTGTCATCAGTCGATCTCTGTCATCACCCAGTAAGCTTCTACACACTACATTACTTCTCTTGTGACATATACTCAACAAAATAAAGTAAGGGCAGGCAGATATTTTGTGGGGAAGCTTTCTACCAAATATTGGAACTTGCCTTGAGGAATCTGACGCCATATAGCCTGTAGATGTTTGGAAACAAAGCTAAATTTAAATGTCCGAAAGGTCTACAGGCCCTTAATTAATTTTTTTGAGCATAGTTTGAAATACAGTATTGCTATGTTCACACTGACACTGGTGGGATGGTCTACAGAAACGGGCTTCGTTAATACGGATTAAAAGTTGCCAGTTCACACGGCATATATTTAAATGACATAGCAGTGCCCCACCCCTCGTCACATCATCATTTTTGTTAAGCCGGTTTCAGGTCACTTTAGAAACGGGCTTCGTTAAGATGGTTTAAAGCTCTCGTGTGAACAACGCATTTGATTTGATTGAATTAGTGCTTTACATTGCAGTGGGAATATTTCACCCATACAGTAGAAGATTGTGTAATATCCATGGTTACCCCCCACACATGGGTCCTGTTGGCATGGATATTGTCATAATGGGGCGTGGCGCATCCCGTGGGTTGCTCTTGTATAGCTGCAACTCGCACGAGTCGAGAAGAAATATACCTGCAACATAATAATAACACCATAATAAACATAATAATAACTATAATAATAATAATAACAATAACAATAGTAATGTGGTATAAATAATGCACCGGGCAGATCCACTATTGAAAGTATGCTCATGGTACTTCATTATTACCAGAATCAATAGTATAGATCTGTGTTCACTGTATTCTTTCAATGCCCAGGTCTGTTTCCCGAAATGTTTGTGTTCACATACCTGTTGCTACAGTTGACTCGGGATCTGTGGGGCGCGGAGTTCGGTATAAGGGGTATTTACTGTCCCACGTGTCCCCGAGTATGGCCTTCACCCTGAGGACGTCGGAGGGAATCGGGAGGGACCGAGCTCGTGCCTTCCTGTGTTGGGAGCTCACTATGTCCTTGGGAATCTGTGACACATTGCTGTGTTCATACCTGAGACAGGAACAAAATATTTACAGTTAGATTTACTGATTAATTATTTTATATCAGTGTAGGAATCTTTGATTTTAAAAATTTATTTATTATTTTTAAATAGGGGCTCATAGCCGCTTTCAAAATTTTTTCACTTATATCACGGATTTGAAACCTATGTTACGATAGTTATAACAGAACTGCTCGAGATATTGCCACAAATATTTGGGGCTAGCTCACAGCAATATCTTGTCACGGAGTAATGTAGATGCTCTAGATGTGGTGAGATATTCCAGTGAGCTAGGCCCACATACTTGTAGACATCCTGACTCCACTGAACGCCATTGCCTTAACCCTTTTAATGCTGAGTGCCAATCAGGAGAATAACTACCATTTCTTTTGGTATGACATGGCCTGTGATCAAATCACCAGCCTACCACTCTCCAAACCACCAGCCTACCACTCTCCAAACCAAATTTCTAACCAATACACCACAGAAGCGGTCCAGATGGAAATGTGGAATATTTCACCCATACAAAACCAATGGAATTGTGCGCATGTACTGAAGTGTTAATAACTAATGTTCACATATACTGAAGTCTTAATAATTAATGTTCACATATACTGAAGTGTTAATAATTAATGTTCACATATACTGAAGTGGTAATAATTAATGTTCACATATACTGAAGTGTTAATAATTAATGTTCACACATACTGAAGTGTTAATAATTAATGTTCACATATACTGAAGTGGTAATAATTAATGTTCGCATATTAAAGTGGATATAATTGATGCTTACATATGGAAGTGGTAATATTTAATGCTTGCATATTGAAGTGGCAATAATTAATGCTCACATGTTGAAGTGGTAATAATTAATGCTCACTTATTGAAGTGGTAATAATTAATGCTCACATGTTGAAGTGGTAATAATTAATGCTCACATGTTGAAGTGGTAATAATTAATGCTCACATGTTGAAGTGGTAATAATGCTCACATATTGAAGTGGAAATAGTGCCCCGCTGTTTGAGTCCCGACAGCAGACTTCCTTCCGACTGTTACTTTACTCACAGCATTGTGTGGCTGTCCACGTATGGGGGATACCTCATAGTCTGTGATCAGACAAGAGCTATTTTTGGTGTCTGCATAGTTCACACTGAAACACACTATCATGCATGAAATACCCATTGACATGTGTACAATGCTCTCTTGTACTGGCATGTTCTGGCATTAACTAGATTTTAGTGTAATTATGTGGCAATGTAATGTACATAAGGACGGTCATGAACTGATGTAATTTTTTTATATATCCTTATGAAAAGATCTATCTATACATTGAAGATATTGATTAATTACTAAATAGCCATGACTAGTCATTGTAAGTATTAAATAAACTAGCAAAAATGAACGATTAAATGTATGAATGCATTAATAAATAAAAATAAAATATAAATATAAAAAAATAATACAAATAATACAAATACAAATAATACAAATATATAAATAAATAAAATAAAATAATAGAAATTAAAAAATATATATATATAAAATAAAAAGAGAAATAAATAAAAATAATAATAAATAAATAAAAAATGTAAAAACTTTTTTTAAAATAGTTTAAAATATATAAATAAAAAAATATATAATAAATACAAATACAAATGAATAAAAAATAAAAAAAAATAAAAATATATAAATATAAATACAATAAAAATAATAATTTTTAACAAAATAAAATATATATATATATATATATATATATATATATTTTAAAAATAATTTAAAAAAAAAAAAAAAAATTAAATTATTAAACAAATAAATAAATATAAAATAAAATTAAATAATTCATACTTGAATCCATAAGCAGCTCCAACACCCAGACCATAGAGCAAATCCTCCAACTGTTTCTGAGATTGCACTGCTAGTAAGGCCCGGTTAATGAAATTGCGAGCTGTTAGAAAATGGTTAAAACTATTTTATAATAAAGTCACAGGTTCTGTAGCTCTCTTGGTAGTTTAATTAAATACTTGGGGTGGTAGTAGCACAATGGTAGAACATTTGAACTTTGGAGCCAAAGTTCCCAGGTTCAACACCTGTCCCGGGAGCCCGGCATCAATGTTCACGAAAGTTACCTTTCTGAAATGATATTGATAGTATGTGCTGACTGTAGCATGGCAATGCAGTTATCATCCTTGGTCTTGTCAGTACCAGCCAGAGCTCGCAGGTTTACTGCAACATTCAGTGCTACAGATGTTGCAGGTTTACTCCTGCCCTAAATTGACAGGCTGTGGTATAAGTGAAAGAATCTTGAAAAGGCTCTAAACCCCAATTTTAAAAAGAAAAGAAAACAAAAAAGAACAATTAAATACTTACTTGGCAGATAGTATTAACAGTTTTATCATGTTAAAGATTACCAGGCCATCATTTCATAATGCTCTCATAGCCAATACAAGAGCATAGTCCTAGTGTATCTATCTACTTTGCCATTAGCTACAAGAGCACTATGGTATCCAGGTTCTAGGAAATTATAGCCAGGTTCTGAATGTCATATCAAAAACTACCGGTAAAACAGGTGTTCTGCTTGCATATTTCATAACAGGAACATCTGTTTGATTGAAAGATATGATATACCGGTATATGATAAATGATGAAACAGGGTACTTGCGTATTTTATTGGCCTCCACAATGACTGGGTACAAAGCGTTCACAGTGAACACCTTGCCATCGCCGTTGAAGCTGAACGCATTTCCAGACAAAAAGCCTGCAAAGAAATGACCAGCCATTTGTCAAAGATGTTTCGTGGCTGTTTTATTTTTAAAATAAATTTGTTGGTGTCAATATCTCACGATTTGAGAAAAATGTTAATATTTTTATGGTCTGAAAAAAAGATTTTTGGCGATTAATTTAGGTGTTCAAGCTATTAGAAGGTTTGAATTATTAGTGTGATTACGATAAACACATTTTCTATATCGGAAAGAAAAATGCCATAAAACATCTCTATAATCAGTTTCTTAATATCTGCAATTATGTCTAGACCCTGTCTAGGTGACTGTGTGTTCACGGCGAACCACTCCCTAGACAGGTATAATGTTAAGTGCCTGTGAGCAGCGTAGCTGGAACTCAGCGCTATATAAATATATTACTAGTATATTATTTATTATTATTACTTCAAGACATCCACTCCCACCACACCACCACCCCCACCCCCACCCCCACGCCACCCCTACACACACTTGGCTCCTCTCTTGCTATAGTTAAATTCAGTCCTAATTTGAAATCAACTAAATTACCTGGGTAAGTATAAGCAGTAAATTTCTCAATCACACCGGTCTCATTCACAACTGTGGCATGCACAATATATCCACGGTCTTTGATGAGTGGATCGCCATCTTCATTGTGACCAATAGCTACCTGAAATAGACAGAAGAATAACATTATTTGTGTGTGTGTGTGTGTGTGTGTGTGTGTGTGTGTGCATATGTCTGTCTGTGTTGGGTTTTTTAAATTGGGGTTTAGAGCCTCTTTCAAGATTCTTTCACTTATATCACGGCTTGTCAGTTTAGAGAAGGAGGAAACCCACAACATCCGTAGCACTGAATGTTGCAGTAAACCTGCCAGCTTCAGCTGGTACTGACAAGACCAAGGATGATAACTGTATTGCCACTCTACAGACATTGCATCCTATCAATATCGCGTCAGAACATTGATGCTGAGCCCCCTGGGCGGTATTTGAACCTGGAACATTCTACCACTGTGCTACCACCCGCCCCATGTGTGTGTGTGCATGCATGCGGGTGTGCACTTATGTGTTTGCAGGTTTGTAAATCAATTACAAGATTATATTTCTTGTCATGCAATGGCGAATAATTTTTCTACAGCTTTACAGAGAGAAACATGCAACACCTAAACACTTAGTGTTGCAGCAGACCTAAAAGTATTGGCAAATATGATGTCACAAATTATGACAATTGTAGTGGAGATAGTGTTTCCTATCGTGGTTCCATTTGAACAGCATCTTTCACAGACACTGATGCCAGATCACCAGGGTCCATTCGAACTCAGGACATTTGGTTCCAATGTCCAACACTACCTACTGCACTATACCACCTGCCTTGTGCAGTGATGGAACAAGGTGTTCCATCAAGCTGTCACAAGACCTCCCAATCCTGGAATTCGAATTTGAATTGCTGGATTATGAGTCCAACACTCTACCAACTAATCCAAAACCATTTGGACAAAGTCACTACAGTGTTGGACTCGCAATCCAGCCATTCTAGTTTTCGATTCTCAGGATTGGCAGGTCCTGCGACAAATGGCGCCCAATATGTATTCAAATTGTTGCTGGTCGCTCATCTCCCAGGATTATCTGATAGATTATCTGATAGAAATTCCTTGCTCTTCAGTGACGTAAAAGTGGCTGAATTAGAGACTCGAGGATGTTACCACTTGGAGGGGGAAGAATGTGGCAGGATGTGATACAAGATGCTCCTACTGGGGTAACAACTTTGGCTAAGTCGAAAGAGCATTGGATTCATAATCCCGGGTTCGGCAGATCTTGTGATAAAGATGGCATGATGACGGGGAAGTACTTCCATTGTAGCAATGCCATACCTGCTGGTCATTTACATACACATCACTGCAGGACTGGGCACCGGTCAGTTTTAATACTGCCCTCACTTCTGTGCTGAACATCATGGAGAAGGTCTGAATGAAAGCCAGAACTTGTACAATTAACTCTAGTAACAAATATACAATAGTATAGTAATTGCGAAGACAAAAGTACACTTTTGTGATAATCTTAGTAAATTATTCAGAGACATACAGACACACACACTCTCAGACGAACACACACACGCACACACACACATGCACACACACACACACACACAAAATACACACATATATATACACAACAACAACTATTTAATGATAGTAATTTTGGAATTATGGAACACAATTTCTTTTAATATTTATTCCATTTCTGAGTACCTCAACATTGTCTCTGAATACCTCTGTCAAAGAAGTCAAAATCAAAGTGCCCCTCCCCAGCGAGAGGCAAGAGCTAGATGGTTTATACCCAAATATGAGTACATTATTCCAAGGAATACTGACACTTGACATCTTTATGCACTAGAACACTCTTTGAGAGAAGTGAACTCTTTCGGCATCTAATTAATTAGGATCAACACTGATTTATTAATTTACTGCCTTTCATTCTTTTTATTAATATTCATATTCATGAAGAATTTTTTTGTATTTCAGTACCCCATATTCGTGATATGTATCGTATTCGCCATTGGGAGTATTAATTGCAGCTCTAATGTTAAACATGGCTCTCCTCTACTCAAAACAACATTATCAAGTTATTCCCCTTTGTAAACAGTAAACAAATCAGGAAAAGATACATTTTATTGACAAAACATCATTTTGGAGAAATTTAATCTCTGTTTACGGTGTAATATCATCACTTCTTTGTATCTTCTACAAATAAACGAATCTGTTACAGACTTCTGTACCTGAGTGAAGGTAACGTCTGCTCCATCCGCTAGACCAGTGAGTTCTTCCAAGTAATGGGGGAACAATTTACGCACCACGTCCAGATAGCCATTGTAGTACTGTAACCACAGACGTTAATATTCCACAAACTATGTCCAATACATTTACACTTTGTTCATGTTTATTTATTTATTTATTTTAAATTGGCGTTTAGATCCACTTTCAAGATTTTTTCACTTATATCACAGCATGTTGAGGACAGGAGAAAACCCTCAACATCCGTCGCACTGTATGACTGAGTGATTATGTAGTTTAACATCGCTGCGGTAATCTTTCACCAATTTGCGACGATAGTGCTGTATGTTGCAGTAAACCTACGAGCACCAGCTGGTACTGACCCAGAGTGCAAGGCAATGTTGGGCCAACCTTGCCTTGCTATCTGGGGATCGACCAGTTAAGTTTATGATTGTTACCTCAAGACATAAAATATGTGGATGAGATAAAATTGTGACTGTTAACTTTAACTTTAACTTTAACTTTAACACCTGAAATAGCAGCTGGGAGATGGGAGCTTTTTTTATTTTATTTTATAATTTTTGACAAAAAATATCTCTAAAGTACATTTTTTTTAAATGTAAAAGATGTAAAAAAGAAATCATATTTTAAAAAATGACAAAAAAGTCCCTTAAACTCTCCATGCTGAAGGCAACCAGAGATGACCTAAAGAGCCGTGCCTGTGCCCAATCCAACAGGGAAAGCGTTAATAAGGAATAGCTTGAAATTTAAACTCCCAGCATATCACAAGTACGTACCCGTTTCCCTTCAGTGGTCTGAATAAACTGGGTGACAGTTGCCAGTGTCTTACTCTGGTTGTAGTAGTCTTTGATAACAGCTCGGAACGTACGACCCTGTAATCATGGTAATAGTTATATAGTAATAATGTCGACATATTACTTTAGTGGTGACCCTAGCTGTTACATATATAGTAATGTCGACATACTACCATGGTGGAAACTATTTAATGACTGATCAATATGATTGTCAATAATTATTGTTAATTCCATCAAAGAAATAGATAATCAGAATGTCACTACTGTTTCCTATGTCTATACTGTGCCCATTCATGCAGAATTCTGGTAATATAACTCACCCATGGTTATTAAAATCTAAACTTTTTGATACTACCATTGATTGTAACCTACCAATTATCGATCAGATTTTAAAAACTGATTCATTTAACTCTAGTAGAGTCCCTAGGCACATATCTATAGTAGTAGTAATGTAGACACATTACCATTGTGTGTGTGTGTGTGTGTGTGTGTGTGTGTGTGTGTGTGTGTGTGTGTGTGTGTGTGTGTGTGTGTGTGTGTGTGTGCTCTGACGTAGAATTCGATGAACTTGTCATAAAGTATTGTGTTGTTTGTACAATAATTGAACTGGAATTCAAACATACAAGCTGTGTACAACACATGTCAACAAAGGCTACATTTCATGCGAAAACTCAGAAATGTGGCTCTGTTCGTTCGCGCAGTTAGCTACTGTATTTTTTAAGCTGAAGCACGTCTAATACAAATATTATCGACGATATAGACGATATCTAAAGACACTCGGTTAATAATCTCTATATATTTAAATTTTAAACCCACCAAAAAGATGTCTCGATCGTACATGCATACATACAACGCCCTTTGTATAACAGTTAGGCGTGGTTTAGCTCAAACCTATTTTGAAATATGTCATAATATAAAATATTAATTATATCTACAAAATGTCATTCTAGTGGGCTAGATCCACGTTTTAATAGGACTTTTTAAAAAGACGCTGCTGCAGTAGATGTTTAAGAGTTATCCCCCTATTGTTGACCTTGGCGAGCTTGACGAGCTAGATTCTGAGTACGTTTCTCCAAATAACGTTGATTTTCATGTTATTCAGGCTCCAGAAACCAGAAAATAGCAGTGATTACTCAGTATTATTGTATTTATCGACGTGCTGTTTTGATTAGATCGGCCATAGATTATCAATCGGAAATTATGGAACAGTTGCTAGATGTAAATCTTATATGTCTGTGCTAACCATAACACTATCCCTATCCCCGACAAATTGGTAAAATAGAGGGAGCCCTGATCTCCACCTTTGCCGCGAAACATTTTGATTAGACAATATTTCATTCGCAAAGTCAAATTGTATATGAAGATTTGTGAACAAAACTTTGAGTTGATCATGCAATCATGGAATTAAATCTATGGCAGTATGGAAATATTTAGCGGAAATCCATACTTTAAAACGTTAGAACATTAGTGAGGTCATCATTATCACGTCATTGTTAAATACATGACATTTTGGCAAATGTGGAGATCAGTGGCCCCGTCCTTTTTATTACTAAATTTGTCAGAATCTCGGTTGCAAAATGTATGTCATGATTCCACAGACATCTAGGCTTTAATATTGCAACCATATAAATCAATAATAACCGTTTTTGCTGTGATTACTCATTATTACTTTATTCAGAGAGTAGTTGCTAGATGTTAATATATATGTCTATGCGCACCCGACTCAAACAAATTGGTAAAATAGAGGGTGCACCTTATCTTCACCTTTGTATTTTGAACAACAACTTTCAAAGTAGCCATTAACCATCTGTTCATTAAGAAGAGTTAAACTAATATACATTAGCGGCTAATGAAGCCATTAGTATAGAGCTTTCATACAACGGGGCCAGATGTCTCTGATTTTACAACACTTCATTCGACAACATCGCTGCCGTAAAGGAAGCGTGCGTATCTATGAATAACACAATCTATATACTTATTTTCAGTGAACATCTTGTAAAACAAAACAAACAAACAAACAAAAGATGAGCGAAGATAAAGACAAAATCTCTGACGAGCAAGGCAAGTCTAATCCATCCTACGAGGTACCTAATCCACGACGCCTGACAGCGAGTGAAGCACCTGGCCAATCAGACGAAATAAAAATTATCGAGGAATTATTCAATGAAAGTAATTTAATTCATTGTTTTATGATTTTACACTTTATGCAACATGTATAGATGCTTATTTTTATTTTAAATTATTTTAAATTGGGGTTTAGAGCCAGTTTAGTGTCAGTTTAGAACAGCAGGAAACAGCAACTTCCGTAGTGCTGACTGTTGCAGTAAACAGGCTGACAGTACTAAGAATGATAACTGCATTGCCACCTACAGTCAGCGCATCCTATCAATATCGCGTCAGTAACTTTCGCGAATATTAATGCCGCACTTCCGGAGCTGGATTTGAACCTGGAACCTTTGAAGTCCAACGTTCTACCACTGCGCTACCACCTGCTCCGTGTACAGCTGCTACTGCTAGATCTGCATGATCTGTCCAGCAGTTAATAAATAATAATAATATCAATGAATATGATGAAGGAAGACAATAATTGATTCAATAACCTGCCTTCAATGATAGATGTTTTGGGTGTGTTTTATTGACATCATGTGTGTACAAGAATATTCATATTTTTCAAGCTTGATAGCATATGTATAAAATAGTATAAATTATAGTGTAATAAAGACGGCATTACATTTTAAACTACAGAAAATTAACTTTCACTGTTGCTTTAAATATCATTATAGCATATTTAAAGTGTTTTCTATTATATATATTTTTTAATTTACTATTTAGGTACAACACACCATGAAATGACTAATACAGTGAATAAGAAAATGTACCCAAACTTAAGTGATCATGAAAAGAGTTACAGAATCGCCGAAGACCCCGGCTCTGATACTAGACAGCATAAACCATCCGACCACGAGCCTGTCCAAACTGGCCAGATCTCACTAGATCCAACACACCAAGTCCAGGGGTCTTTGCAGACAGATGCCAATTCACAGTCAGGTGGACTACCCAATGAACAAAGACAACAGCCCCAATCTCACAACAGGCAGAACGCTGATTTGAACGTACACTACAGACTGTGTGATCGTCTGCCTAGTTATACAACCGTATATCCACATAACACAGGTACAACAAACGGTTGGGACAAACAAATATGTCTTACATATAGTATACCGGTAGTCTATTAAATAGGCAAGATCATGTTTCCATAGGGCGCAATGGTCACTATATATTTTATACTATCTGTCCCTGACAAATTAAATACATTTTGTTGTGAGATTTTTAATTGATTGATAAATATATAGAATATTTACTACCCTAAGCCGCCTACACTTTATTGAATCTGGAGGTCAATTGAATTGAGATAGGACCGGAATTAAGTAATTAAGTACCCTTTGGGTGCGAAGATGCGCTTACGTTCACGATGTGTTTAGGAACATGTAGACTTGGGATATAATCTTGTTCATCTATTTGTTATTATTAATTTTGTTAGATCTTGCGTGCAAAGATGATCTAAAAAAATTTTTTTAATATAGCACGTAAAGGTGACCGTACATGTACTATTGGGGGACTGGGAGGGGTGTGTACAAACTCAATGGCGTATTGTATGATTTGCTCCACTCTTCATCTGCATTGTAGCTATGGTGATGATTCATCAACCAATGAGACCTGCAACCGGAAGTGCGCTTAATTACACACAAGTGCCGATTAGGATACTTTGTCAACATTGCCATGCTAGAGTCACTACCATCGTCTCGAAAGAACCCAGTATTCTTCAGTGGACCGTAGCCATACTAATATGTCTATTTGGGTAAATACAAATGTCAGCTAGACATGGAAGAAAACTATTTATCACATAACTGTTGAAACTTGTAGTATAGATTTTCAGTGACAAGCACTATCTATAGGCAACTGTCCTGGGAACTGGGTTAAAGCAGGCGGACAAGTAAATGTATAAATATTAATAAATGTGTTTGCATATTTAATTGAAGAAATCTTTTAGCTGTATATTCGACAAATTAAGTCCCAAGAAGAAGCTCTAAAAGAGGTTCAAAAATAGTTTGATATCGCGTATGGATACTCTGCTATTGCACTAGTGAAAAATATTTATATTTATAGCATGAGTTTATTGCACTCCAAAACCCCTATGTTATGTGATAAATCTACTTATTATACACGGACAGATTGGATTATCGGGGGTCCAATGTATTATTATTATTATTATCACTATTTTATTATTATTTTTTCTTTCTTTTTCATGTGTGTATATTTGTAATTTCAGAGGCTGGTTTGGTTGCTGTCTAATTCCGTTCTACTTGAATAGCTGGAAGGACGTCATACATACTTGCCCAAATTGTGACACAGTTGTTGGAAAATTCTCTCATGATTTTTAACTCCGTTTTACTGATACTCCAAATATATTGAACGTTACTTTACGAATGACTAAATATGTGCAGGGACTATAGATAAGATTTGTTTTTAATGAGTTTGCTTTGATATTCTATCACTCTACCAAGCGAGTGGGATGTCTTTCCCTGGACTTGCGGTCTATTCCCCAATTATTTACCAATTATTCTTCCCAATAACAATATAT
>JAUTBT010023758.1:0-20362 GCA_032361225.1 Lepetodrilus schrolli
GCAGTAAACCTGTGAGCACCGGCTGGTACTGACAAGACCAAGGATGATAACTGCATTGCCACTCTACAGACATCTCAACCTATCAATATCGCGTCAGAAAGGTAACTTTTGCGAACATTAATGCCAGGCTCCCAGGGCGGGATTTGAACCTGGAATTTTTGGCTCCGAAGTCCAACGTTCTACCACTCCGCTACCACCCACCCTATGTCAATAGTAGTAATTGTTACAATTAGACTTTTATTATACATATTTATCAGAAAGCAATCAAATTGGCTTTGACTTTGTGTCAACCATTGCCTGCTGGTCTTTGTTTAGGATTTATACGGCTTGTTCCTTCTCCATTTATAATTCTAATTTTCTAAAGGTTAGGACACTGTTGGCGGAATATAATAAAAATAACGATTTTATTTTCCAAAGTTGAAAAAATTGGTTCAGCGGATCCATAAACCAGGGATTCAAATAACTATAGCCTGATCATGCTTTAACCAAGAATGGTGAAAAACATAATTTATTAATTCAACAAAATCATATCCAATAAAACCGGTAATTACATGCATTCAATTTGATATCAGATCATGGAATGTTGAAAAATGAAATAATATAAAAATAATTATGAACATATTGTAGCTATCAATGGACAGATAATGGATAGTGGATGGAGTAACACCGGTAGGCAAGAATAAATTATTAATTGTAATCTAAGCTAGAATTCCCAAAGCATAGGTTAACCTCATGACATGTAGACATTTTGTATTCTACTTTTGTCATTATTGTGATTAGTGTTTTAAAAAATAGTTTATTTGTATCACTCTAGGTACAAAGATCAGAGTTCACTAGCCATGCTAACATAGTTAGTATTTTGAAGTGTAATTATAATAACATGTGCATGCAAACAGTCCAATAGCAACAAGTTTTGTTGTTCTTATCATTATACCATAAGCTGGTTAATTGAAAGTAAAATGTAAACATCCTATTGCATTGCAGTAGCTGACCCCCTTTTAAAATCCAAAATAGCAATATCTTTCCAAACATATGTATTGTACAGTTATTTGAGAGAAAAAAAATGCATCAAATCCACACTCAAAAGTGTGTTCATGGTGCTACAATATTACCATAGTCACTAGATCAGTGTGCACTCATTTTAATTCTCAACTTCCTGGGGAGTATACAATTACCTGTAGGTCATCATGTACCATAAAAAACTGAAAAACTGGAGGCAGTATACAGTATCATGAATACCAGCACATACCAGTATACACATGTTGTGGTTAAAGATATAAAAGAATAATCAAATGGTCATTTTTATGCAGATACAAACCTTCAACATTCTGGATACACATAAAATCATAAATAAACTTTATCAACAAGAAAGACTGACATTGTCAGAAAGAGCTATATTTTTTTTTAATTTTAAATTTTATTTATTGTTATTTATTTAATTTTTTATTATTATTTTTTTCCATTTAAAATGTTTTATTTTATTTATTTATTATTATTATTATTTTATTTTATTTATTTATTTCTCTATCAAACTGACCTGTGAATAAAATTCGAGTAAGTATATCTTTTGTTATACATTTCACAATTATACTTTATATCATTAAAAAGAAATAAAATCTAAAATAGTAAAACATGCAATTGTATTAGATGTAAACATAAAAAGTTTTTTTTCTTAAATGAATTGGCATGAAAAACGATTGAAGTATCATAGTGTGTAACCCACAGGATACTATTCCACTTCGCTTTAAATAGAACCATCGGTGAATATTGACATTGAATGGCAGTGTTTTCCATTGTAACCGTACTTTGAGGATAAAGACACCAACAAATTTGTCACGAGTAGAAATCTGGCGAGTGATTTGTTGTAGGAATCTACCCATATGTGATGATAATCTTGAAGACAGTGCAATGTCTTGAATAATAATAATAATCATGATCTCTATATCATATCAACTGCAATGTACATCAGAATCTGAACCCGTATCAAGATACACATCAAACATTAAATTATTAATACATTAAATGTATTTTATCACAATAGTCTGATTAATTTAATATGAACTGTGATATATACTACTTCTAAAGCACAAAATCACAGATTTAAACATTATCATTGATGAAAAAAATGTGCAAAACTATTCATGTACAGTAGTCTTGAAAGATTAATTAAATCATGCATTGCACAAGATTAAGATTGAATGATTAAGATTGAATGATGTCACTCCTTTCCAACTAGATCTTTAACTTGATCCGTGAGCCACTCCATTCCTTGATGAAGACCCTCCCCGGTGATGGCGTTGCTGGAGCATATATGCCACGGCTTGTCCTGAATCGTCTCCAGCTGCATGAGACTCGAACACTTCATGCACGATACTGCATCGCTCATGTCCATCTTGTTAGCAAACACCAGAATGGGGACTTGCTTGTTTTTCATGTCTGGATGTTGCAGCAAAGTGCTAAGTTCCTCCTTGGCCACGCTCACCCGTAGCTTGTCAGAACTGTCGATCACGAACATAATCCCATGGCATTCTTTGTAATAATATTCCCAGAGATTTCTATAACGACCCTGTCCCGACATGTCGAATATCGTGAAACGTACACTTTCGAACACGAACTTCTCCACACTGAATCCGACAGTGGGCACAACAACTGGCCTGTTATCGTCGGAAGGGTTTTTGGTATCCTTACCAATCATAGACTTTTTAGCATTATGCTTTAGCCATTGTATTAATGTTGTTTTACCACTGTTGTCCAAGCCAATAACCAAAACGGTTGCTTTCCTTGCTGTGGAGCAACCGAGACAATCTGCAAGGTTCTCAAAGAAGCTCATTGTAGTTGCAATATTTATCTGCTGCAACTAATGGCAAGTTCTTTCGAGTCAGATTAGATCGTTTCATGGAAGAAATTTAGTAAATAGTGCTGAAACTACCGAAAGAAAGTAAAAATAAACACCACACAGCATTTTTTGTTTTTGTTAGACAAGCCAGAGTTATTTGCCCCTAGTTACGATTGTATGACGTTTCGCCATCATACATTTCGCCCCAACTAATGCCTTTCCGCCCCAGGACGTTTCGCCCCCATTATTTTTTGGGAAGGTCCGTTTCGTCCCCACTATTTTATTTTTGTGTGTGTTTTTTTTTATTTCTTTTTTTTTGGGGGGGGGGGGTGAAGAGAGAGAGAATATAAACTTTTTTTAATCTTGTGTTTTAATTAGGTTACCAGGTCATGTAGTTTGAAGTACGTCCATTTAAGTATTCTAGGTAATTTTGGTTGGCAATAATATATTTAATCCATATTTAGAGACACTTTCAATTCATTTAAAGATATCGTCAATTATTTAAATATACCTTCAATTAATTTTAAGATATCTACAAATATTTAAAGATATCTGCAAATGAAATTTCTTGCCAAATAACCATTTGAAGAAATCTTTACATGAATTAATAATAATAATAATAATAATAATAATAATAATAATAAAAAGACTGTTTGTAATGTGCTGGACACCACACAGGTGGTATTCTCAATGTGCAGACATACATGTATCAGCGTTTGCCAGCATTTGGCCGATTTTTCCATTCGTTACGCGTGCATTTGCACTGATCGCCAAGGTGTGACAGGGCCATAAGGAAACGCCATTCATACAGCTAACGTGGCGCAACACAGGATTCGGAAATATTATGTCTAGTTACTACTAGTATTTTTTTTAATGATTATGAATAAATAACATTCACAGAATTTTATTTGAATCAATCATTTTTTCTTTCTTTTCTTAAACATGATTTCCGATGTATTTAACAAATTATGGCAAATATGTAGTCTAGTCACATTAATTAATTTAGTGAATGAATTAATTATTCCTAAATAAAGTATATATTAGAATGAATGAAATTGTTAATCAAAATGTGTATTCCACCATTTAAAACAAGAATTAAAGATTTATGAAACAAGATTGATATGTTGAAATTAGTGGCAATCAAGCAAGTCAAAGGTTTCGGAATCCTAAAGCCAAAGGCCAATATTTACTATTTCTAAAACGATTTAAAAATCTAAGAAAAAATAAATATTCATTCGATAACACCCACAAGCCAGTGGACTTCAGCCAAAGAGGGAATGCTTATTAGGTCTAATTTTGGTCTGGTTTGTAAAAGAAAGACATCACAGTTAAATGAGTTAATGTTTGAATGCACTTCACCACATGACTAAGTTTTTGTTTTGAACGTTTATTCTACTGTCAACTGTGATGTGAAAGACAAAATTAAAAGGCAGACACAATGTAAATATTTGTCAGTAAGTTGCCAAGACTTGTTAAAAACATTTCGATTGTCTCATGGATATGTGCATTTCATTAAAAATCAAATTATCAACCACTAGATAATTCCCAATTTCTATTCGATAATAATTAAGTCAACTGCATCTACTTCTGCAGCGCAACCAACTGTATGCAAATGACCCGTGACCTTTGACAGAAATGCCCGCAGTCGTAGTTTGACTTCTGTGTTCATGGGGTTGTGTTTGTTGTAGGTGCTGATTGAATCACTAAATGCCTTTTAATTACTGAAAACAGTCCTTGAATTAATTAGGGTGATCTCTGCGAGTGCATCACTGTTAATCTTTCGTCAAAACACTTTCCTACTTATAGAATAGTAAAAAAAAGAAAAAAGCAAGTTATGTAAAAATTAATATTTTTTATATATATATTTTGTTAAATAACAAATAATATTAAGGCAACATGCTACCAGTCTAGGTCAGCCTCAACTCGCAATCTAATATCTATAACAAGGGAGGATGGTCCCTCAACATTCGACTGAAAATTTCAATATGCATATCTATTTTATTGTCAAGCTCTGTAGTTGTCTTAATGGTAGCGCTCGATTGGGCTGATAATACGGCTAGCTGCTATACGAGTGGCGTATGCTGGTAAGAGTAGCGAGGAGTGCAAAATAACCGACTCGACGATTTCACAGTGGCATGGATACCGGTCACGTGATAGGCGTAGTACAAACAAGTGTTGCGCCGGGTAGTAGTAGTGTAAATTACTCTAAATTAGCGATGTACGCTACTGTGGAGGAACTGTTACTGAGTGGTGAGGACGAATATTATTTGTCATATAATTACAACAATAAAAAAGTGAAAACGGAAGTATTCTCACCATGAAGGCTAATAATAGTGCCCTAAAATACTAATACAAAAATAATGTGAGGTATCTACATGATCATAAATATGATATTTTTCCTGATTAGATTTGTATGTGCACTGTGATGTACAGTACTAAATTACTGGACAGTGGACACGACATCCAATTATTCCTCACAGCAAAATATTCATACATATATGTCATAAACATACAAATTATTAATTTTGTTCGATGAATGGTCCAGCTTATACAAACTTATACTTCCCGCCATGTCTGCTGTGCTTTCTCGGTTGTCTAATTGGCGCAATCGGCGTACCCCGCCGGCGTAACCCGCAATAATATTTTTGCAATCAAGCAGTACACCGCCTAGCCGGGCCAAGCGGCATAAGCCGATTCAGTCTGCCGCCCCCCCCAATCGAGCGCACCCAATGGTACCATTTCATGATCCCCATGGGAGCAGTTCTTATCAGAAATACCACTGAATTAAATCGTACCTCTGATAACCATGAACCAAGTTATTGAAATTTAAAAAAAATATGCAATAAATCATCCTACTTGCTGAGATGGAAGTTCAAGGACTCAATGCACATTCTCTCTTCTGGTTTGTTAAAAATAAATAGTAAATAGTCTTGCGAGAAATTCAAAACTAAACATTGTATTCTGACAGTGCACCCGAAACAGTTCATTCCAAATATGATGTCTAGCAGACAGCAATGCTTTGATTTTCCCTCAAGACTATTTAATATTTATTTTTAACAAACCAGAAGAGGCCAGGACTACAGTACGACTCCAAATGAGTGTTGCTGAAGGTAATCGGCAGCATAGGGTGAAATGACTAACAAAATACACAGTTGCACCAAATTGTTTAAAATTTATTATATATAACAGTAATCACAGGGTAATAACAAATGTCGTCAAAAAATAAGGTGATGTAAACTTATGCCACCGCAATGGACGGACTTAACATTTTGATGTGATATCTTTCTCTCCTCTACATATAACACAAGGCAAAACATTCACATTTATATTGTGGGTAATCATGTCTCTTGGTTACGTGCAAACAACCAATCAAGTTATCCAGAGAACGCATTATAAAAGAGTGACATGAGTAAAAACCTGTTCAAAACGTGCTAAACAGATATAACATGTCATGCAGCTAAAAAGAAATATTTAAATCTAAACATAACCAATGTGTTAAAAAAAATGTTCAAACAGCATATTGTGCGTTATTATGAAGACTCATTTAATGATAAACATAGAGTGTTGGTCCCATCTTTTCTGAAAAGATTTGGGGCAAATCCGATAAATGTTACCATTAATTATAGTGGGTCCCCTTTACATACAAACCAATCAATATACAGAAATGCAAAATCAACAAACAAAACATCAATACATTTCGCTTGGCAAGTTAAGTAACATTTGACAATGTACTTGCAATTGTGCATTATTTGCAATCATAATACCCATACTAATGGTATGGCTACTATTACACTTAACCTACCGGTATACAAAGATTCCAAAGATAGCAAATATATGCAAACATATCCCAGAAACGATACTTTAATATTAGCCACATTTCTGAGCTGCCAGAGCCAATTTTCCGATTTCTAACTTCTAGGCCAAGCCCCCAAGATTACCTAACTGGTTGAGTAGATGTCATGATCAAATATTATATGGGAATTTGTGAACAAAACTATAAGTTGAGCATGAAATCGTACTAAAAAGAGTTTTGTAAGCTCTGGGCCAGATTTAGTGGCTAACACTTTCAATGCTATACCATCAAACTCTCACAGTGCGGAAAACCACATCTTGACCAACGACATTCAAAATTGATCAAGAGACAATGGATCAAAGCTGTCATGAAAGCCATACCACAAGGAAAATCATCTGACATTTAGTTCATAAAACCAATTTACTTATTTTCTTGCTAGAGGCAAGGAGAAACATCGCACTAGCCTGCAATGTCATCAATTGCTACAAACAGGTTTTCTTCTGCAACAGCTAGCAATGTGGAACATATTGTACAAAACCCCTAGCAACGAGGAAGATAATACACAAAACTCTATAGTAGCCACCGGTAACCTTCAGTCATTTGTTCAGTGTGTCATATGCTACTCTGTAACTTCACCAAATTAGCGTAATTACCCTAATAATTCAAACCCTCTAAAATGACGAACACCTAAATTAATCTCTGAACATACAAAATTTAGGACCATAAAAATACTAACATGTCACCAATGATCAATATTTGTAGTTTGCAATATTTGCATCACTTTAATTATACATGGTTGCCATAACAGACAGGACAAATACACATGTGGATTAGAGCAAGATCGAGTGGGTAGATGTCAAATTAATCTGAGGTGTCAAGTTTGTTAAACATGTACAATGGAAATATTAATATTGCTGGATATGTAAAAAAAAATATAAAAAAAATATCTTGCCTGTTTATTAATGAACTGCTTGTGATACTTGTAATAATGTTCATTATCACAAGGTGAGTGAATTATCATTTTACATCACAGCGTGAATCTTTCACCCATATGTAACATATATCACAAGGATAACAATGGTGCTAATATTTAATAAGGAACCCATTTTATGATGGTCGGTTCCAAAAATTCAACTGCAAATCACTAAAGAATTCAAGTACTGTATTACTATGGGGGTGAAACGTCCATATAAAAAAATACATAAACATAAAATTGCCAATATATTGTGACACATAAATCATGGTTATCATTGCTTATGACTAAATCAATGTTATCCTTATGCTATCATGCTCATGATCAGATCAAGTTATTTGTGGGGCCAAGTTTTGTCGTAACTGGAGTTTTGAGTACTGAATTTTACAGACTGCTCCATAACAAGAAACATTTCAGGCATCTATGTCAAACCAGCAGTTTACTAATGAACTTTTAACAATAATAATAAATGTACATATGTATATTGCGCCAAATGCCTTTCTCGAACGTTTGCTCATAGCGCTACATTATTATTAATATTAAAACATACACAAGTTAAACAGCTAAAAACACTAATTGCAATGAAAAACATATGTTGAAATAACAAAGATATATTATTAACCTCCTACTGACTGGAAGCAACCAGAGATGCTGTCTCAAGTTAAGTCCATATCCATTGCATGTAACCCACATGATATACAGCACTCTGCTACATATATACTACACTGTTGGCCATTACGTCAGTATCTCTGGAAAGCATTTCTGTCACGACATATTGGCCGGTATCCATCTTCAGTAGCTTCGTACAGTGTAAAAACTTGTTTTTCTGATGAAGGGTCAGCATAGGCAGACACGCCTCCCACAAATAGTCTGTTATCTCGCCTGCGATGCACTCAGCAACTCCGTGAATTTAAATCGCTCCTGAAAACATCTGTTCAATAGTGTATACAAACTAATACTATCAGACCCAATGCTCCAAGCACCTTTGAGCAGCTGGATACCGCCACTTAATAGATGTATATTTTTATTGATTGATTGATTGATAAAGTGGCCTACAGATTAATGCTAAATAGCATCTATAGCTTCTTGTTTTAACTTATTCTTGAACTTTTTCACAAATTTACTAACACGTATATAGGCGACACTAGCAAACTGCGTAATGTAGTGCAAATCAAATTGTGTCCTGGTACCCTGCAGATTAATTTTTCCAGCTTAATTCATCAATAGCATATATACTATACTATATCCAGTATCTTACGTTACCGTGAAATAATCTCGCTAAAATACTATGGGGGCGAAACGTCCATTAAAAAAAAAAAATTAAAACATCAGTGGGGGCGAAACGTCCTTCGAAAAGAAAATTGGTGGGGGCGAAACGTCCTTTGCAAAAAAATAGGTGGGGGCAAAACGGTCATGGGTAGGGGGTGGAATGACTGGAGGGGAAAAGACTGGATGGAAAGTTACAGGGGGTGAAACGTCTGGCACCCCCCTATAGCAGAGTGGTAGAGCATACATGTACTATTTATTACACAAGATGGTTGATATGTCAAGCTGGAATGTTTAATGAATGAATTAGTTCTTTACATTGCAGCAGGAGTATTTTACCTATACACGATGACTGGAATGTTGAAGAATGAAGACAAATAATATAAACATGCAAATCAATGGTGGATGGGGACAAGGATCTTGAATAGTGTCATTACATTATTATATACTATATAGGTACAGAAACAGTTGCTAAGTGTAGGATATACAAACAGTATGCCAAGTGTACAACAGACACTTCAAAGCATATTCAATCTTCATCGGGCAACACTGGAAGGAATAATTTCTCTATAGATCTGTTTCACAGTTTAATCGACATGTTTTGAGAAGATAAATTATATCTAAAGCATTGAGGAACACAGTAAGCACCTGCTCATATACCCTGTTTCACAAAGTCAACGAGTTGGTGTCTGAATGTTTTGGGTTTTTTTACCGGTACACATCATTTCAGTGGTATCAAGGTAACTTGTTTATTCTTGGAAGAAATCCTGAAAAATAATTGTAAAAATAAAACCACATGATTGATGCCTGGTACAGACAAACCACTGCTACCAGATGGGATTCAAACGTCAACCTTCAGATTTGTATTCCAAATTGCTACAGACTGCTAGCCCATCCCACTTTTCACAAAGTACATCTATCTGTGATTACTAGTATGTGAAGTAATGTATATGTACACTGAGTACAGAATGATATAAATATCAATCTTCTAAACAAACCGTCAAAGTTAATACTGTTGCAAGTGTGTCCTTGTTTTAATTACAATTTTATCATTTTAATTGGCACAACATTGTCACCCAAATACACCTGAACCTAAACTTGCTTTTAGTGCGATAGTCATACCTTTCTCATCCTCATGTTAATAATTTACATCTGAAGTTAATGTATACAAATAATTCCATAATAATATGGGAATGTGATACTAGATACAGGTTTGCATACAACCATTCAATTACATCTCTCATATTATCAGATCAGTAACACTTTCAACATGATGAACTTCCTTAAATCAAGTTCATCCATATGATATTTTGCTTAAATTGTACTAAAACTGTATCATGTTAATGTAACAGTAAAGCAAAATACTGTCAAATGTTCATTTACATCAAGCACCACCTATTATTAAAAAATAGGTAGCATGATTATTGTTTTCCAATAACTAGATCTTTGATTTGCTCCGTTAGCCATTCCACCCCTTCGTGAAGACCCTCCCCAGTCAGGGCGTTGCTGGCACATATATGCCACGGCTTGTCACGAATCACCTCCAGCTGCATCAAGCTCGAACATTTCACACTAGAAACGGCATCTCTCATATCCATCTTGTTGGCGAAGAACAGAACCGGAATTCGTCGATTTCGTATATCTTGATGCTGCAGCAAGGTACTGAGTTCGTCTTTAGCGACAACCATCCTCAGCTTGTCAGCACTGTCGATCACAAATATTATGCCATGGCATTCCTTGTAGTAATGTTCCCACAGGTTTCTGTACCTACACTGTCCCGACATGTCGAATATTGTGAACTGCAATGTTTTGCTTTTCAGTTTCTCCACATTGAATCCAACAGTCGGGACAATATCGTGTGAGTTTTGACTATCTGAAGGTTTCAACTGATTGATTATTGTTGTCTTGCCACAATTGTCCAGACCGACAACTAAAACGTTTGCTTCTTTCTTCTTCAAACCAAGGAGTTCTGCAAGTTTATCGAAGAAACCCATGTTGTTTACACAACTACTAGTGTAGTCAGCTGGTAGTTGTCAATGAGGTACAGTCTATGGGGAATAAATGTCTGTTACACTGTTACTGAACGAATTCAAATGTACACAATAAATCTGCTAATTAAGTAAGTACTAATTAGAATTAATTAGCTCAAATGGACGGAATCTAGCTGCCAGGTATAAAATCAACACGCATTGCTGCCTGACAACTTGTTGATGCCGGTGTCATAAATATGTCCCATAATCCTCTGCTACTTCCGAACATGCGTAGACGGATAAAGGATACTATCTCCAAAACGACCTATATTTGTTGGCATGGCAAAGCATAAAGAATAAAGAATGATATGCTAACTATTGATGAAATGGAATAGAATTAAGTATGCAGAAGTGGAAGATTCCCGCTGTGACGTAAAACAATAATTCACTCACTCACTGTCTGCCATTAGAAATTACATAAAGTCTAAGGTTATAATTTCTTATATCTGTCTAATGACGCGAGGTAATCTCAGCAGCCGGCTGGAAATATAAAAATAGTTAATTGTTCTTAGTAATATTATATTTAAAATGTTTTACATGCAGGATGAGATGGAATATTGTGAAGGTTAAGTTGTTAACCTTCTAATGCCTTAAATGTCAGCTTGTGTTGTATACTCCCCAGGGAATTTAGAATGTGAAATGAGGTAATGATACAATGTGTGTGCTTTAAACAATACAACCACTTGTATGAAAATGACGCTATACTCATGCTTATTATAATAATTATTATTATATGGTATCATTATGGTACATAGCAGAGTGTGATGCGTATAGTTTCCCTTGTGACGATATATAATCCAGTTATGATACTTCAGATATGCTTCACTAAATAGCCGGCCTGTATGTAATAATACGTACAGGGTAGTTTACCATCTCACTAACTTCTGTCTCGAAAACTTATGATGATATCCACAAATTACACAAAGGGAATTTATTGATCATTAAAGACATTGAAAAATGAAAAATTCCATATCCCTTATTTCTTTGTGAAACGCATTTATTTACAGCATAATGTATTTTAAGTGAGAGATCGATCATAAAGTATAACAATATCCAGCAATAAAAAAAATGGACGAAAATACATTGGATTTATTCAATTATATTATCACAAATGCAATGTCAACAATGACATGTTTGACATGTTGTAATGACATGTTTTAATGACATGTTGTAATGACATGTTGTAATGGTAATGGCATGTTGTAATGACATGTTGTAATGTCCGCAACGCAAAATGTAATGTATGCAATGTGTTTTACAGGTGCATACACATTCTTATTTAACAATACTAAAGTTATTGTGATGTACACCACGACATTAGACTAAGACATGTGAATTAATATAGTTATAGATCATTACAGTAGATTGAAACACTTGATTAACAACGTTGTTAATCAAGTGTTTCATCCACAAATCTACTGTAATGATTTATAATTATATTAATTCACATGTCTTAGTGTAATATCTAGCACTTACTCTTATATCTAGCACTTACTCTTTAAACTGCAAATCTTTCTTTATACATGTTTCTATAATGCAAAAATACAACAGTATTGATGCCCATTTCAGTCCGACCTGGATGTCGTTAAAATAAATTAATGTAAGAAAAATATAATTTACACTTGGAATTCTATAATAATAATAATAATAATAATAATAATATTGCTATTATTATTATCATCATTATCTTCTTCGTCGTCGTTATTATTATTATAATTATTATTATTAGCATCATCATTATGAGCATATTTATCCCAGATAACACCTGTTCTTATCAAAGCAGAGCTAACACGTGCGAACTGTCACTGCTATTATCAGTCTGGGCCACTCTATCTTGTTATTATATTCTCATCGGATATTCCCAATCTAGAACTCTCCGCTTTGCAGACCAAACACTGTTCTCTGTCCCACATACCCGTCGTACAGTGCCTCTGTACTGTGGAACAACACTCCCCTTCATCTCAAGCAATCAGAAATGCTTTCATCTTTCAAAACGAAGCTAACATTCTATCTCTTCAGACGCGCATTGTGTATATCGCTATATAAACGTACTATTACTGTTACGAGTAACTCATTCCTATATCATTGTCACTGTACACAAATATGTAAACAGAATACCGAAGCCCGCATACGATATTAGATAAGTCGTTAGGAGAGCATAATCTTTACAAGGGACGTAACTGCGTTTTGAAAAGTCGGTCAAGATTGTTGTGATACTGGATGTATTTGACATAAATTTGCTTGTTTTTGCATGGGATTATGCTGGTTTCCATATATATTTTTGATATTTTGACTATTCGTGTTTCATTTGAATGAAAAACTATCGCAGTGCATTGCCTGGCATATCTGTGGATTGAATTTTCATTGGCTGTCCTTGAACTTTTGGACGTGTTTAGCAGATGGATTGCGGACATGCACGGGAGGAACGACTTGACCCGCCAAACTGTCAACTGGATACACACCTCATACGCATGACATTTTACCAGCTCGTTGATATTCAAACGCATCTAATCGGCTCAGATGAAACAAGGCACCCCTGTTTTTGCTATATCTCCCATTGTATTCCATGATGTCTTATAATGAGGTTTGGTCACTTTCTGCAGAGCTTTGGTCAAGCCGCTGCGGTTGGAGATAAGATATACTGTTGCAGGACCACTTACAGTATCTGACCCAGTACCAGGAGAAGGTACTAAACTTTTTTTTTTGCTGGATATCGGTCACCTACTCTAGATTAAGTTCATAACAACAGCCAGTTACTACTAGTAGTCTATACTGTGGTGGATTGTAATCTGAGAATCTGATATAGGCTGAAAGGCAACACTGCAAACGGTGATCTTTGCAGCAATCCATGATGACATTGACAGCGAGGCATTGATATTTTGATGATCATCAATTATGCGGTTTAAATTTGTATGTCTTAGCATATAAATTGCAGTAGAACAGAAGCCCTGAAGTGCAAAATGCACATATTTGACACCCCATTTTCGTGACAATAAGCAGGCTACCAATTTCTATGCCTCGATTTGATGTAAAGTTGTCAATATTAAAAGTGTAAAATGTAGAATAATGTATTCGTTCTAAAGATGCTAAAGGTAACATAGTTTCCTTCATATGCAGATATGTAGATTATTAAACTGCTTATCAGTTAGACATCAGTATCAGGTTTATTTACTTGAAAACCTGTGCGATGACTCCTAAAATTTACTGGCGAGGGCAAACATTATTATCACAACAGTAGCATCTAGTTGGAAATGAGCACATACATAGAAGGGGTACCACATTTTCTCTAATAGTTCGAAGCCTTTAATAGTTCGAACACCTAAATGAATTGGCGAAAATTAAAATTTTTCGGCCCTAAAAATACGAACATGATCATTTTTTTCTCAAATCGTAATTTTCTAATTATTCGAACACAATTATTTTTTTTCCTTTAAAAAAGTTTTATTTTTGTTTTAAATCCTTGAGATAGTACTTGTATAACTCTTCACTGTCATTCACAATGATAAAACAAACTTATTTTGTTCTAAAGTAACACTATTGTCTTGACTTTTGTGAAGTCATCTCACGTAAAATATCACTGGATTATCATTAAAACTTTTACGTCACTTACAGGCAGATTTCATCCAAACGTTTATGTCTCTACGGGCAGTTTTCACCCAATGTGATGCGTAGTAAATATTGTATTAAATAACATTATAGTCGTCGCGTATGGGTGAAATATTCCCACTGCGATGTAAAGCTCCAATTCATCATGATTGCATTTTCCTTCCTAAATGTCGCTACAGGCAGATTTTACCCAAACTTTTACGTCGCTGCAGGCAGATTTCACCCAAATACGAATGTTTAGGAAGGAAAACAATGATGCAAATTAAACTACACTGTTTATTACTAAGAAATAATAACTACCAGAATGCTGTTAATCACAACAGAAACAACCATATTTTGTACTTTATTTTGGTTGTCCCTAAATATACGAACACCGTTCATTTTCAATTTTCGTATTTTTCTAATAATTCGAACGGCTACAAATTTAATTATTTTCTCCTCTTTGAACTATTAGGGTAATTATGGTGGTTTCATGATAAATAGTAGGAATAGGCCGAGACATGTTGGTCAGGTTACATATATACAGTTTAACAATTTGGCCAAACATCTTGTCAACTACAAGTTTTTATAGGCATTTATGCAATATTGCTTGATAAAAATAATAATTCACTTCACCCTAAATTATACAAATGTAACACATGTGTGGGCAAAACAAATAATGCATTATAAGAAGTCTTCATTTTCCTGATGTCCAGATATTTATCAATATTTTCATATTATTTTCATATTATTTTTAATATTGCTAATAAGCTGTATTACCACTTAATCTGTGATTGTATGCCTTTAAAAACTTTATAGTTTATATAATAATTTATATTCAGAATTTAATTAAGGTATTTGAACTGTTCAAGGGTTAAAATTAGTAGGAGCATTTCAGTAGAATAGGGTTTCTATCGTCAGACTTTGAGAAACTTTTTCTTTACTTGCAGGATGGCGACGGAATATTGCCGTAGTATGTTGCGTATCTGCATTGCTCAGCTCTGTCAGAATTTAGGCTGGAGCGCCACACAGTCGTCTCCCCTTGAACTGCTGACCGATGTCCTGGAGAGGTATCTGATGGATCTAGGGAAAATATCCCATCGGTACTCGGAGCAGTGTAAGTTTGAAGTGAATGTGATGTTCACTAGCAAAAGTGTGTGTGTGTGGTTTAATGGTGCCTCATTCAGAATTAATTAATATATTACGTAGTCGCATCTGGGTGAAATATTTCTGCTGTGACGTAAAGCACTACATTCATTCTTTCTTTTCAGATAAATTTAATTACTCTTGGTAATAGTCATATTAATTAAGACAGAAAATATACCTTTTTTTTTTTAAATTAGGGTTTATAGCCACTTTCAATGTTCTTTCACTTATATCACACTATGAATTCAAATAGTAAAATACGGTCTATATCAGTAACATTTATTATTTTTCATGCAAATTGAGTTGTAATAATAGTATGACAATTTGTAAAGGATGTCCTAGAGTTTTCTCACAGAATATGGAAGGCTAGTGAATCGTAGAACAATAATTGTACTATTATTCTACTCATTGTATATTTAGATAATGGAATTTTTATCACAAATCTCGCTATTTTGTTAGCAGTCTTTTTTTTGGATCAATTATTAATGATATGTTGTTTTTTCTCTCCTTCAGTTGGTCGAACTGAACCCAATTTTGATGACCTGGCCTTGACCTTTCGTCAGTATGGAATCCAGCTGGGAGAGTTGGAAGACTATATCCGACACGTGGAGCCGGTGGAATTTGCACGTGAGGTCGTGTCGTTTCCCGCAAGGAAGCGGAGCAACCTGGGATTTCCAAATGCGCGGAGCCGAGAACTGTTGCAGCATCGCGAGGAGCACGTCGACGACCATCTGCCGTACATGTACCAGGGAATGGAAGGTGTGTGTCCCTTCCAAGTCACCTCCACATCACCTCCTGACAATGATATGTATTAATATGTATAATATTACAGGGTTGGGGGCTTAACTTTAAAGCCTATCCTGAATTATGATTCCGGTAACAAGCGGTTTCCAAATCATGAATACCTTAGGATTATTTTAGATATTCTTGTTATTGGAATTAATCTGTGTCCATCTTTCAAACTTCTCTCCCCTTTTGGGCTTCAAGCATGCCTTGTGCATGGAAATGATGCTCTATGTAAATTACTATTACAATTTGGGCTACCAGACGAGTGTTATTAATTTCATTCCCTGCTATTATAATACCCGGTAATAATAATAATAATAATCAGTGCACCATCAGTTTCCTTTTCAACTCCCTAAGGAGTATATAATCAGACATTATTCAGACACTAGAAGGTTGCCATTCACATTTCCATCTCATCAGAATACTTTGTAAACCACACTTGTGGTTGCATAGCTCTTTGTATCAATTTTTTTATATCTATTTAAAAAAAAATCCAGACGAGGTTGAGGAGGAGCCGCCTAGGCCAATGCTGCCGACGCCCCAGCTCCCGCAGGAGTCTGTGTCACCTATGGCGATCAGCCCCACCCCCTCAGCGGACAAACGCCCTCTGTCCAATTCCGTAGATGGGCCGGCGTCAAAGAGGCCCAGGTATGGTATTGCTGACTGACTCCTCATGTCTGGATTCATCGCAATGATTATTATAGCCAATATCAAATCCTGTCTCGGCGGCCCGGCATCAATATTCACGAAAAGTACCTTTCTGCCGCGATATTGATAGGATGCGATGTCTGTAGTGGCAATGCAGTTATCATCCTTGGTCTTGTCAGTACCAGCCGTTGCTAGCAGGTTTACTGCAACATTCAGCGCTACGAATGTTGCGGGTTTCCTCCTGCCCTAACCTGATAACCCATGATATAAGTGAAAGAATCTTTAAAAGCAGCTCTAAACCCCCAATTAAATCATAAATCATAGCGTGATACACAAGTCAAAGAATCTTGAAAGCTGCTGTAAAGCTGTAAACCTGCAAATTAATATAATAATAATAAATAATTTATCGTAACTTTGTCTCCCACAGCATTGTCAAACAACAAGTCAATCAATCACAGCTTTATCAGATATACATACAGTTGACACACGCCCACCCATTTCATTCCCACATTGCAGGCTGACCAGCTCCAACCTCCCCGAGGAAGCAGGCCACTCCCAGTACGAGATGAAGAGTGTGCTGATGGACCATAGCGGCGTGCTGACTCCCAGGCGCCAGGGTAAGCTCCCCGACGCCCGCACCCCGCCCACCTTCAGACAGGCCCTGCAGTTTGACAAGGACACGCCCAAGGGACGCGAGAACAAAGGAGCCGTGGCCTCCAAGCCTCCAACTCAGGACCACCAGAACGAGAAGTCAAACAGCTGCGTGGCGCCAAAGAAAAAGATGCTGAAGCAATACAAGATGGCCGCCGACAACGCAGCTATTGGGATGCTGCGGTCGCCGAAGGTGGGGAAGATGATACGGTCTCCAAAACCGGGGTCTCCTCTCGGGACGAAGAGTCCCAAACCCAAGTCGAAGGCCAAGTCCAAGGAGAACAACGACAAACGGGACGCCGCAGCTGGCGACAGCTGTCTGAAAAATTTGCTGCTGTCTCCTAAGCAGGAAAAAGAAAAAGGGGAGAGAACTCTGGGTTCGAAGTCGTTTTCCCAAAAAGTTAAGAACAAGAATAAAAAGTTGAAGGGCGAGTTCGTCGACAAGGTTCCGAGGCCCGAGCCAGAGGCCGAAGTGAGGGTCGCGGGGAGTGACAGATTCCTGTCAAGAGTCGCACCTGGTGTTCCATCAATTCTTTTGGAGGAGGAGAACTCACGGGACGATTCCCCCGAGAGACTGGTAATCGCGGAGAGTGACACTAAGGTGAGGTACACAAAGGAGGAGAAACAGGCTTGGCTGGCTCGCGTAGAGGAGACGTTAGACAATGTAATCAGGGACTCGGTAGCAGAAATGGAAAGGAAAGAATCGGCCAATCTATCTCAGGACATAACAGTGGACCCATTCCACAAACCTACCAAAAGTAAAAAGAAACTGAAGGGTTCAGACAAACTGAAAAAGAAGGACAAAAAAGAGTTTAAGTCCAGGGACGACTCTATAGACAGTTTCTCGCAGCAGTCCTCCGAGGACACGGAGGCGGGGTCGCGTAGTGCGGTGTCGGCAGGCAGGATGGAAGAGTTGCCTCCCTTCCTGCCTGCTGACGGAGACGCGACATCGCAGGACTCCGTCAAGAAGGACAAAAAGGAGAAAAAGAAAAGTGGTAAGAAAAAAGACAAAGGCGGCGTTGGGTCCGCCAAGGATAAACTGAAGGACAAACTGAAATTCAAGGAGAAAATGTTGGACATGGACCGGAAACCTTCGCCGCTGGACAAATTCTCGGGGAAGGAGTTCAGTGTGTACGAGTTTCCCGAGAGCCCTCCTTCCTTTCACGTTCAGCCAAAGAAAGCCACGCCCAAATCGGGCACCTCCCCGAGACAGTTGCCTCTGAATGCACAGACCCCCTCACAGACCCCCACCCCTGTCATGCCCACCCCGCAGCTTCCGCCATCGATCTCCCCTGTAGCTGGCGTAGAGGTGTCCACGCCCACGGAAGATGTGGCTCCAATGATCGCCAAGTTCGCTCCATTGATGCCTCTTAAAATTGATCTCAAGCACAAGGAAAAGAAGGATAAGGAGCGGTCTAAGGTAAGGAGGTTCATAATGATATGGATTAACTCTCTCAATGCCAGAAGCATCACTAAACCACAGTGTGTGCCTAATAATAAAAAAAAAAAAGGGGTTAAAAGAAAAGGTAAACAATTAAAAAATGAACAAAAGAAGATTTATTTGTTATTTTTAATTATTGTTGCGCATGGGTGAAAAATTCCCTCCGTGATGTAGGACAATAACTCATTATAATTAATAATAAAAATTGAGGATATTCTATTTTAACCACTTCCTCTGGTAGCGAGATCATAATTGATCACTGGTAATTGCAACGTTGCGAGTCTTTTTGATTTTACGATTTTTCAGCCAAATTGCAGAGTACAATGCCCAGATTACACATGATAATAGACTAAAATATTACTGCTTGTATGGTCTATTTCATTTTTCTGTTGATCAAAATATTATCTTTCTGGGTGGCGAAGTTCAACTCATGCAACAGTTCACAAAGCAAAAAAAAATAATTAAGAAATCGTAACCTTCTATTTACATTGATCGTATCTCACTTATACTTGCATTTAAAATGATCGTATTTCGCACATTTATACCTGAACATGTTTGCTTCATGTGAGCAATATTCGCAGAGCATAGTGTTCTTGAACATTAACTCCCAATGATGACGTAATTCCAGCAGATTTTATTCAGCAGGCAATGTAAAGTCACACTATTTTAATTCAGCAGGGACAAGGTTAAGGAAAGGACTAAAGTCATCCACAGGCATTTAGAACATTGGTAATAATCCATAATCACCACTTAAATTTGTGTTTCTGCAAGTAAGTTCCTGTCACTAGGAAAGAATTGTATATATATATATATATATATATACCGTATTTTCTCTAATAGTTTGAACACCTAAGTTAATCGCCAAAAAAAATTAAATTCCACCCCTACAAATATGAACATGACAATTTTTTTCAAATCATAATTTTCGAAATTCTAATTCCTAATAGGTTGATTGCACCATAAATCCCATGCCTTCTACCTATAATGGGTGTAGGCCCAGGACGTTGACCCTAGGGGTGAAACATAAAACAAAATCCTGGGATGCAGACATCCTTTTTTTTCCGTTTGATACATGCTGTGGTGATACATTGTTGTTACAAGGATCAAGAGGCGGCGATTGGTATACTAGCACGCAATAATGGTTACATATATTCACATCTTTAGTAGGCCAGCTAGATCTGAAATAATCACATCAAATCCCCCTTGT
>JAUTBT010023769.1:0-20355 GCA_032361225.1 Lepetodrilus schrolli
TCCTACTACTACTACTACTACTACTACTACTACTACTGCTACTACTACTACTACTACTACTACTACTACTACTACGACTACTACTACTACTACTACTACTTCTACTATTACTACTACTACTAAATAATAAAAAATACTACTACTAATAATAATAATATATTAATATTGTATTAATAATAATAATAATAATAATAATTAATAATAATAATAATAATATATTAATAATGTATTAATAATAATACTAATAATTAATAATAATAATAGTAGTAAATAATAATAATAACAATAATAATAATTTATTAATAATGTATTATTATAAGTATTAATAATAATGGTATTATTATTATTATTATCTCAGAATATTATTATCAAATAACAATTTATAGGAATGTATAGAATGTTCAAATTCACGTACTCAACGTCCCACATTTCGTCCATACAATATGTGGAATTTCAGGAACGAATACTACAACATATGTTTTTGTTAGTTGTGGAAACATCACTATTCACGACTTGCTATTACCAGTGGAAAAACACGATGACAGTAAAACAAATATTTCTAAATAAGTGCAATCTGGGGGGCACAAAGTAAGCAGTGACATCCATTATACTAACTATAAATATCGAATAATCTCTGGCTTCAAATATTTCTTGTTCCATATTTTTTACGAGGAGGGGTACAATTTGTGAAAACCTGAAAAAAACATTGAAGATTATTTCTGCAAATGGGTTTGGAATTTTAGGTGATATAAATTGAAGCTGAAAAAAATATATCTACAACTTTTAGGTTGGAAAAAAACATGGTTTCTCGTGTTGATGTGTTAGCCAGTGAACCGAGCCCAGAGAAAAGCAACTCATATCATCATTAGTTTCATATCAGAGTGCTTGAACTGCGTACATCACCCAAACCATTTCCACCTAGCTAAACAACCCTCTGCAGGAGACCGTACAGACAAGTTATGGACGTTCTTAAGTAAGTTTCGTTATTTCCACGCCTTCGATATCTCTCTGGATGATAGGCCAGGAGAACCTGAGACCAACAAGTTTCGTGAAAGATTTATCTGAGAAATCGGAAGGGTAAAAAAAATCCCCAGGTGTTTTCACAGCTAGCAAGGCGCTACTCGTGGAAACTTGTTTCTGTCTTCACAGTGAAAGAGTCACTACAGAGATCACATTTTCATTTAATAACAACTCAATTTACACCTAGTGTTTGAGGCAATTTTCTAGTTTTATACTAGTAATAGCATTCAAGTGCTTCGTACTGCATATGCTGCTCATTAAGTGGGAAACCTGTGAAATTATGGTTAACACGTAGGCTTTACAGTATAACGTTGTATTTCCAGGCAGCTGTTTATATATTATGTTGGTACTCAATATGTGATGATAAAATCAATAATCTTTTACAATTAAACTAATATGAAGCTATCTGGTGTTATTAGCTCATAGTTATTGTATTTATTCTCTACGTGTTGCAATATGTACCTGAAATACATCACTGATGAAGTATTGAGTGCGAAATTCATCCCGTTTATAGATGGTATTGTAATTGTAATTTATAGATGGTATTCTAATTGTAATTTATAGATTGTATTTTAATTGTAATTTATAGAAGGTATGTTATTTTGGTTTGTACACATCATCCGAAATACTGACCAATTTCGAATTGGCACAGTTAAATGGTAAAACCACAAATTATAAACAAAAGAGGAATGTACAATAACGTATAAAAAGACGGGAAAAAACCCTGCAGGATGCTGGTTTTGTATAAACTTACCAACACATTCGTTGGTTTGCCCGGGAGTGGCACGTGCCCATGGTCTGTCGTAATGGAATGGTTTACACTTCTCGCAGTCCAGTCCAGCAGTGTTGTGCTTACAGTCGCAGGCTAGCCTCCCATCACGGTTAGGAATACACCTAGACGCGTGGCCGTTACACTTACACCGGCCACCGACGGCGAAGTCGCTCAGTGCGTAGTAGTAGCTTTCTCTCGCCCCTTCGTCGTCGTTTCTCTCGTCGCCGTACGTATTTAACTTATTGAACACAATCATGATATCCGTGGCTGTGACCCAGTCTTGTAAGACGGGGCTGTTGTCGAAATCCAGGGCGGATGGGCGCCCCTCCAGGGTGCTGAACCCAACCCTTGCCCCACCCAGAGGGTCGATGTTGCTGTAGGCTTCTGTACACAGGGCCTTCTGTTCATTCGCCTTTGTTACTACCGCCACTGCATCCTTTTTGTACATCTTTTTACACTCACTAGAATAGTACTGAAAGGGTATCCAAGTTTTACCGTAGTCCATACTTTTAAAAATTGCCATCGAATCCGGACGAGCGGAACAGAACTGCAAACTGATGTAGGTTAACTCATACTTTTTGTGTAAAGACAATATTAGTGTCACGTTTTGTGGCCATTGTACGAACGGTTCGGACATCCAACATGTTAAGTTGTTAGGGTTATTAAGATCTGTCAAGTATGAGGTCGGGTGTTTGCGTTTTGGGTGGTTTCCGTCACATATGAAGCAGTTCCTGATCACCTTGCCGTCTTTGTCCGTGGTTGACTTGCAGTATCTACTCGGGGGCGACCCACACGTGCTAGACGCGACCACTTCTTTACTGAATGCCGCGTTCTCAAAGTCAGGAACGCACCTTTTGGGTTTCATGTCTTCATCGTAACACGGGTCCGGGGGAGACTGCTGCCCCGCGAACATTTTAATATACTGTGCACAGATGACATATTCCAGATAGAAGAGCAGGATCAGGTGGACACAGAGGACCCGGGTGAGGCGGCAAGTCCTGTAGCACACACGCATGGCGCTGGTTGCACAAGACTATGTGTCACAGATAAGACCCGCTCTCACTTCACAGAGGAAGGAGGAAGAGGGATAAAAGCATTCACTCGTCCCTCTCTCCTGGCTAACAGGAGGAACGATAATCCTGCCGATGGTGATGTTCTAACCACTCTCCCAGCGATTCCTCTGTTGGCTATAGTACTCCTGGATCACATTGGACGATAGACACACTGTAACAATGCACGGCTAGTTTGATGGGTGTATGTATATCCAGGATTGCTGGCCAGTGCTCTACACTGTGGATGTACAAGCACGTGTCATCCCTCCTACACTGAGGAGAGGGTAAACCGCTGTCGGCACTACCACCGGAGGATCTAACAGCACGCGCGCGTTGTGTTAAACTGTGGCTCAGCACACTCTCTCGATCGCCAGAAACCCACTGAAGTCTGTCAATGTCACACTTAAGGTGTCGTAACTAATTATCTTTCCTGTTCAGTAGCAAAACTCTCCGACGTAAACCACTCCCGTTTTGTAGATATCTCAGATAGTATGAAGGCTTATGGATAGGTGTTCCCCCTTTCGATGTCAGGTAGCTCAATGTTGAGACCGATACACTATTAATTTGTGCGTGTATGCACTGAGGATCGCATGGTGATTGGCAGGTGGGATTGTCACGTCACAGTCTGACTACGCCCCGGTCTGTGGTCGTCTTTACTGTGGGCAATCCCAGGCTAGCATTAGGCCACACACTGGCCCCGCCCCCGTGTATTCAGCTGGCACGTCATTCACGTCTAATTGCTATGGTCCATTCACGCCGATACTTCACCCCCTCGAACCATTGACGATGGTGTCTCAGAAAAGTAGTGTACCGAGGTTGCAGTACAAAGTGAGATTTGATAGCAGTTGTCGACTGAGCTACCTTCTGTGAGGGATATGGTTTCCTCATAGCCCAATAATTCGGGTAGCTTGAGCGGTATTTATGAATGACAGCTTCCCGGGACCTCATCGTGATCGTTCCCATAGACCCAATAGCCATGTGCCCCCCTCTCTACAACCGGACGTCCATCTCGGGGCCTCAACCCAAAGGAACCAAATATTCTCGTCCTTGGGACAATTTGACGGCTGGATGCCGTATACCATTATGTCCACTCTACTCGTGCTCTGACCACCCTGGAATATTGCACTTGCTGGCCAATTGGTGTCAACATATTCCTATCACCACCCATCTCCGTGTATCGTATCTTCCCATTTCCACCTGTTAACAGTAACACGTTCGTTTCAGTATCAATGATCATATCAACAATCTCGATTCAGTGTTTCCATTAAGCTGGATATATAAATCAGTCTGTTCACTCAAATCCCTGGAGTCACCTACACCTCGTACAATTAACCTGCCCTTCCCTTCAGCTTCCTTACCCTGGATGCTATAGATCTTTAGCAACTGTCCACTGTGGGGTTAGATCGGATCAGAATGTTATACATTTGACCACCCATAACTGCGTCCAATTCCACCCGTATAGTCCTCCCTGTAGAAGACCACCCTGGAATATTGCCCAAGCTTATTACCATTAGACAAAACCTCTTCCACGTTAGTTAGGTGACGTGTCTCCTGTGAATTGAATAAGTTTATCGAGTATTTATTCGCTTGGCTGTGTTGTAACAAGGCGAACAATGACCTGCTAACGTGTGAAATGTAACGCGCAAACTGTAGCGTGATTGTGTATATTTCTCATTCTTACCGAAACACGCTCCATCAACCTTATCTAGGTGTATACCTTCACCTTCTCATGCGGACAGAAGTATAGCAGTAGTATACACACACAGTTCTTCAAGGAAGAGATTCATGTGTAAAACTCAACTTCAACAAACGCATTACACCCGAGCGATTGTAAAATTACAATGTTATCGTAATTTTCACACTTCCTCCAACATTCCATAAAAAAGTTGTATTTTAACCCGACTAAACATTCTTAAATCATTCCTTATACGAGGTCAATCACCTGAATCGCCGCGTTCATTTTGGATACCTACATCTGCATACATATTGTTAGAAGTTAAACTAATAGCCGTTTGTGTGCCATTAGTTCCCCCCTTCGCCAGGTGCAGGGGAACAGCGAGGCCAATTGTAAAGGTGTTTATGCCGGGTCTACATTTCCTCTGGCTGTTGCAAACGCGGAGGTGACAAGCCTTTAGGCATTTGTCCAGGTCGCACCTGCAGCCCTACCAAACGACACCTCGGACTGGGGGCCACACTAGACCCGCCAAGATATGTTTACACTTATCTCACAATCCGATAAGTAGCGGTGATAAGACGCGAATGACAAAGCTTAGGAAAGTTGAAGTGTTGCCGGAGTATACCGTATCGCCAATACAGGCCTGCCTATTGCTACCTGTTTTATCTTGTATCGTAAATCAGACGGGGTCGCCGATGTACTCAGAGATTGGACGATCAATAGAAAACACCCGTACGGTTAGACTTCCCACCGCTGTGTGTATACTGGGAGATACGTTGGTTTATTTCTCAATGCGAGTATACCACTAGCGTAGGTCGCGAGTAGGTAGCAATAGCTTTGGTAGCGAGAATACCAATACTATAGCTTAGGTCGCCAGTATACATATTTGTTAGGTTGCAAGTATATCAATAGTTTAGGTGACAGGTAAACCAATAGCTTAGATCGCGAGGATACTAATAACTTTCGTCGCAAGTATACAATAACTTCAGTATACCAATAGCAGATTGCAAATTTACCAATAGGTTAGGTCGCGCGAAGAAGCTTGTCGTCAGTATACCAATAGCTTAGATCGCGAGGATACTAATAGCTGAGGTCGCCTGTATACTATTAGCTTAGTTCGTCAGTATACCAATATGTTGTAAATATACCAATAGTTCGCGAGGATACCAGTAGCTTAGGTCATGAGTATACCAATATGTAGAGGGTATAGCAATAGCTTAGGTCGTCAGTATAGCAATAGCTTAGGTCTCCGATTGCTTAGGTCGCCAGTATACCAGTATAGCTTAGGTGACCAGAATACCAGTATAGCTTAGGCCGCCAGAATACCAGTATAGCTTAATTCGGTCATCATTATTGGAGTCAGGTACAGTTTTATCACAAATTTAAACTCACAAATTTGTCACAAATTCAAAACATGTTTGCCCATTACCAGAAATATCGGAGACTTTAGCCAGTCTCCAGTCAATACCCAACCGCCACTCATTCTTTGATTTCATTGCAAAGTAGACAGCGTGTAAGCATGGACAATGCTACGTATACATGCATTATCATGTAGACAGGTCTAAGTATGTAGATATGCATGAATGCCTCTTTCTGTCATAATATATGTCGATAATACGAAGAGACACAGGATAACTTAGTTACTAAGTTATCATAGAATGCCAGTATGCTACAACGCGTGGGTTAAATGCTGTATTCGCTACAACTTGTTTAACAAGTACAATCTTTGAAAGACTTATATTAATATATGAATCCATATCAAAGCTTATTGTCCGATAAAACATTTGTTTTAGATATTTATAATGTATTTGTAATATTAATATGTGCTTCACAAAATGTATCGACAAATATCTTAGCTCAAAAGTGTGTATGTTGTTTTTAATATATAAAAATCTGTTCCACTTGAAATATCTATTACGGCAAGTGAATATGGTGTTTATTAATTGTTAATGAGTTCCTGTAAACTGTTAAGACTCATCACGAAGATTACACTGGTATTTGCATATTTTTAAGGTCTCAATTTAACCCGAGATGTTGCGTTATGCGCTCTCGCTCTCCTCACTGGATTCTCGCGATGCCGGGAGGCCTGGGAAGACACGTGCAAGTTATTACCGACATGTGCACTGGTTACACATTCAGTATCCGACACTTCCTGTTACATAACACGCTGGAATGGTGCACGCATGTTGTAATGAAGATCTTTTGGGATTTGTGGAGGCAAGATGTGCTGAAGATGTGCTGAATAGCTTTGTGTGGGACACGATAATGGTGTGGGGTCTCTCACGACCTCAGTTCGTGTGCGAGGTCTAACGACAACGCAGAGTAATCGGGACTAGACTCATTATGTTGTCGTCAAATGGTGTAGTTACAGGAATTGGCTAGTTCGAGGTTTCATGAAACAGTCACGTCTTGACCGCAGGGATTTGTATTATCTGGTATGGTCAGAGCGACGTCAGAGAGAATACCAGTACCAATTGAAACACGCTTATGAAAAGTGGACATTGAGGTGTGGAAACTACAACTCATTGAGCTATTATTCAGATATAATTTAAAGAAATTATTATTACTATCTGTACAGTGATACATGGAAGCATGTGATGCAGAATGACCGACACTACACTGGAATATCATTATGTCTTGGTGGTTTCAATACAAATGAAAATATTCGTAGTAGAATGATGTGATTGGTGTTAAGTTAATACGTGATTAATTATAACGAATGGATCACGTGTCGTCGAGGCGATCACTTAGATCATCAGAGAGAGGTGTCAGAAGTTCCACGGATGACCGTGAACTCATGGCTCCGTAACAGACGTCTTAGACACTTATCAACCACGTTATATTGAGGGGAATGTAGAACAGAGTTTCCCTCAGGGGACGTCTGCAGAACGGTCCCAGATCATGTGTGTGAGAACCCTTCACCTCGGTCAATTGCGCCCCCTCATCGCTCTTTTAGATTGATTCAGTGTAGTGTCTTCCATTACCGAAAATCGGCATAACGACACCACAAGGGCCGTGCTTCCAATGTTCTAGACATTTCCCCACTTTAAGGCGTCAGAGCGATCTTATTTACCTCGGGGACACAGCAGTAGTGATCGAGTTGTTTTGTGTTAGATTTACTGTGAAATTTGCGACAATCGGGTGGAAATGAGCCGAACGACGGCAGTGATTCTTGCCAGGCGACATTTTTGCCTACGGCTAAGTTCGGTGCTTGATAATGAACATGGAAGGAGAGACGAAGGCAGCTAATAACAATACGAAAATCGTTTCCTTGGCCGGATTGTCTTTGTTCCTCGTGGTCAACAGTAAACATTAAGCCGTAATTAAATATCTCTTTTCACGGAGGTCACAGACATTTTGATTACCACTGCATGCCAAACAGTTACTGTCTTCGGGGCATTACAATTTAATTGCAAAATTGCAGTCTGGTGCATTATTGTTAATTTGTGTTTTCGACATTTATTAGCCTGGGCATCTATCTAGTAGTTACGGGAATATTACACTTCAGAAATATTTTCATAAATAAATTTTGAAACTTATATTTTCTAACTTGTTATGTTTTTGAAAGACCTACAAACGTGGTCTAATAGTAGTCCACATGCAGGATGTACCTTCAGCTGGACAAATTACGGTCAATCTTTTACATCCTATTTTTCAGGTAGAAATTCCTGTCTTCGTAACCCCTCGGAATGTTTCTACACGCAGTGGGTTCGACTATTCACTGAAATTTACAGCAAGTGGCATGTCAGTAGTTAATCCTTTAACGACCACCTCCTCGTGAAATATGTGCAATTGATTGGTCAGTTACACCACGAAACATAATGCAGTCAATGACTCGTTGTCTGCCTGGCAATTTTCTAAGACACTGTGTGCTTCACAAAACCAGATTCCCCGAGACGTGCTGAGATTAGTTGATATTGATACCCTGTGATTGTCACAATCTCCATATTCAATCAACCCCTGGTCTCTTGTCTATAAATTATCTCGGCAAGTCTTCCAGGAGAACATAGTCCCAGACTAGATTGTCGTAAACTTGCTTATTTTCACATAAAAATGTCCAAGTGACTAGCAGTGAACAAACCTAGTACACTGAAGACTAATTGAAGAAGCAGTAGAATCTTGAGGAAGCCCGTCCGTTTGATATCAGCGTGCATTTCAGAGTAATACCTGAAAGGACCCGGTTATTCTATATACTTGTGAACAATACCGTATATAATATATAGACCAATTATAAACTGGATTATTTTACCTGTAAGTTAAAATGCAAATTTAAAATACTTTCCTGCATTTGGGATAACTAAGTTATTTTACTTCAAGATACGCGCCTTAATGTAATACTGCATGGAGTAATTCCTAGAAATATGTACTTTTTACCTCTAACTCATATGCTGTTTGCAAACATGATTCAAAAAGATTTGCCATATTTTCCAATTTCATACAGAATTCTCTATTCGTAAAGGATGTTGAAGCTTGGGTGTTTCGTCTCAATGGATAAGTATATCGACATGTATATATGATTAATATTAAACTTTCTGGCGTTATTATTATGCATGTAGTTTGTCATTGTTTACGACTCGGAAAGTATTGCACAACCTATGATCTACTGACCATTGCCCTTTAAATCAAATAAAGACGCACATTTGGAGTCGTAGGAGAATGCTGGTAATTATGACATTTCCATGATTTAAATTTTGAATAGATATATTTGTTATGAAATCGTTTTCGATGATGCATTACAGGTTGAAGTACCCTGCAACCCAAGAAGCGCGACCGTGAAATCTTAACACCTGCTACCTCTTGATCGCAAGTTGGTCACAAATAAAACAAAACACAGTCCCGTCTCTGAATTAGTTTACCTCTTAGCGTCAATGCTACCCTCTCACAGACCGGAAGTTCGAGTTTTAACTGCTTTACGAAGTGGTCTAAGAGGATTTAGCCTCCGGGCGAGTTTCGTGCAACAAAGGAATCTGCAGAGAGAATACAAACCTCACTCCTGCTCAATATGTTCATCTCACGAGCATTTCATATTGAGTCGATGGATTGACGGCTTGATGTACACAGGAAATCCGATGTTCGCGTCAAATCTACCCGGAGAAGAAGTAGATCACCCAAAGGGGGGTAATCGCAGTTGACGGATTGCGACAAACGACTGTTGTCAATCTTGAAGCTTGTTAATGCCCGGTAAGGAGTGTGCTTTGTTGTGAAAATATCACACAGTAAAGAAGGGGGTTGAATCTAGCATCAAATACTGGATTCTGCAAAGTGATCGCGACCATTCTTGTCCGTATCTGAATTAATCCCCTTACGTGTGCCCCAACACTCGTACCAGATTTGTTAAAAGATTGCGCACACAGACCGGAGTGAAAGATTTTAATTATTATCGTCGGAGATATGGCCGACACAGGTCTGAATCAACAACAGGCTTAACGGGTAAGAAACCTGACAGATGCTTTCTTCTCCCAATCGGAGCATTGAATGGCGGGGCAGTTGCGTAATCGCGCGCTTCGGATCTTAAACGTGTGACGGAAATCATTCACGCAGCCCCGCACATAACATCAACTTCTAACTTGTTACTGTTTCGTCCTTCTACACATAGGATTTGTTCGTTATTTTTACAGTGCAAGTCAAGAGGGACGACGTGTTAACATAAATCAACTGATGACTTTTGAGAGGAATAATACCACTTTTCAACACATATTTTGTATCAACGAGTAAGATATGCAATGCATGGCATGTGCCCATTACTGATATATATATTAATTAATATTTACATGAACATAATTATCTAGAATTCAATCAGTAATACGAGTATATAATTGTGTTTCAAATAGAAGAAACAAACATGGTGACAACAGACCAAAGAATGTAGGACATTACCTAAAATAAACATCCGTAAGAACTTTCACCTATTATTAACAACGACTTTTCATCATCGTCATGATTTAAGTCAAACATTTTAAGGCATACCAAATACAATAGTTTCAATTTGTGGCATGCTAATCGACCTAATCCTTGGCGACACCAACTCTCAACACTTCAATTGTTTGGTAATGCCCCTGGTTGCGGGATGCAAGCAGTGCGGCTTCCAGGGCGGTGGACGGACATAGTGAGGGCCCTGCACCCGAGGCACAATGGAAGAGTATTTGACCCTGGAAGAGAGAATACAATTAGTCGTACTCATTCTACCCCGAGGTATCCCTGGACAAGTGATTGACTGAGAACCACCAATGGCCAAATATACAGCAGCCACCATGTTCTTGGTATGGTCTTATCCTTAAATAATGTTTGATGCCGATATGCAATATCATATCTGACCTACTCTTTACAATAGTACAGACATATATTTGCATACTGCATAGTAGCGTATTGGTGAAATACTTACGCTGTCGACGTTAAGCACCAAATCACAAATTCAGCCATATTACAGGTTCTTCGTTTTGTCACATTAAAACAATAAATCGTACACATAGATGTTTCAGCTATTTTCAATGATACATCTCTGGTAATTATCATCAAGGATTCGCCTCTCATTGTAACATCTCCAAGTGATCAGTGAAATACTTTGTTTAACTAAAGTATCTATGAGACCCATGGACACGTACATGTAATACTAATCGTAGTAAACCTTTAAGATACACGGAATCTAACCTTTAATCGCGATTCAGCTTGATATTATATGACGGATCAAATGTATTACTCAAACGCAATTGTGAAATTTATCGTACCCGTGAAAGTCTACGCTCGGTGTCTAAGTTTAGAGTTCTAAATTTGTATCTCAAATTAACTCCTTACATAGACGATACACCCCTTCTCCATACCGCAATCCGCGCAGGATAATGTATGCGGTATCACGAGCTCTTGTTTATTCTCAACCCTCGGTTCTAAGCTCGTGATCTTGTTCCTGACATTCCCAAAGAAAGCCGACAAATTACACGCTGATTGTGAAAAGCGACAAGTGAATAGACCAGCCTAGGTATGACACGAGGAGGTGAAAAGATCCTCGATCTATAAAACTGAAAGAGTTGCTAGTCGTCGCCTTTGAAAACGTACACCTCCCCTGTACTGTACAGAATATGTGTTGAATATGGGGGCTAGACTAGGCCACGATTCGGGAGGTGTGTGTATGAACGTATGTTATGTCCCCACAACTCTCTGAATATAACTATCACAATCTCCATTAATGTCTTTGTCTTCGACAAACTGAAGATCATGCATTGTAGATTTATTACAGAAACCAATATTGTTTAAAACTGTTACATTATAGTTACCGTCTAATACGTACACAGGATACACGTGTCTGTTGAAAGCTCCCCACACCCACTAAAACACATTGAATTCGACATAATTGCTAACTCCTATTTCAATTATTCCGGACAGTTAAGATACAAAACAGAATAAATTACAGGATAAGATGATGAATTCCTGGTCCAAGTCATTACCATCATCATTATGACGCTTTGTGAAGAGAGCCTCATAACAGGCCCGTCTGATGAGGTGCGTGGTAATCGCGAAGCCACTTCTATCTGAACAGGAGAGCTCTCAAGTATGTTCATCTTGACAGAGTGGTCTCCCCTGCTGGGAGGCTGACAAGGTCACAGTCAGAGGTCAACACGTGCGACATCTGCACACAGAATGATACTCGCTGTTTAGCTCCCAGAAAGGCCTCCATTGTTCTTCTAGCAGAAGAATCAAAATGTGATTACTTGGGGTTTAACTTGAAGTTAAAAATGTATCTTATATATTCAATATCTGCCCAGTACACAGAGAGACACACGCTGGCAAGGTTGTTGATTTGGTAAGAACCCAAGTAAGGATATTCTAGATGGATAAACAATGCTGGAGATCCTATGTGCGTGTTATAACATACTTCAGGCCCAAGCCAATTGTCATAAATCGTACGCTCTGATATTTTCAATCAGGGTATATCGTATGGAAAACGTTTGCTCGGATGACTTGGGTTATTGTGTACAGTCTGCAGGGTGACGTTCCCATCTACGTAACTGTCAGCAATCACAGACTAAAAACGTGGGCTCTCTTATTCTCTAACGTTCCCAGTAGTTATAATATACTATTACCACTTTTGTGACCGTAAATTTGTTCGTAGAATACGATATGGCAGACACATGGATTGCGGGAGATGTTAAACTTTATGTCAGTTCAACATACCTTTAGTATTGCTTAAGTCTTAATGCTTAGCATCTGCATGGTTTAGTAATTGAGAATGCCAGCATTAAATCCAGAAAGTGAGTATACTATACTGCGGTATAGTCAGAAACTCATGACCCTAATTAATAGGGCTAAATGAATGTCATACAGTGGACGTGACCCTTGTAAATGGTTGACGATAGCTCCCCTCTAGACAGGACAAGTTGACGCGTCTAACACGCAACAACGGTAATAGTATACTAGTATCTAGTTCCACAGGCGACTCGGTGCTTAGATACAACAGGGAGCAGGCGCAGGGAGTATTAAGTCTCGGGTATTCCAACTATTGGATCCCACGTTGTTATACAACAATCAGAAGACTGACAACAGAATGTAGATCTATATGTAAGTAATCGTGAGAGCAGGTGGCCAGGAAGACTTCAACACGTGGATACCCAGTTGAAATGTATATGGACCCATTAGCGAAACACCTTTGACTTCAGATAAATATCACCTTAATGGACTTGATAATACAAATTATTAATATCATATATTGCATGAGATAGAAGTATGACGTTTTATCATTACTGTAAACCTAATTCAATATGTTTTTTTAAATTATTTCCGCTTTCAAATGTATATTACTGACCTAGAAGCGAATGGTAAATACTGGTACCAATGTGGCGCAGAAAAACCAATTCATCCATCCAATCATCCACCTATCCATTCACCCACTATCTATTCGACCAAGAACAGAAACAAAAAGAAAGAACCAATAAACCAACCCATTCACCTTGTGTCGAATATCAAAGTCTCATTAGATCTTGTGATATCTCACGTATTACATGATCAACATTTGATTCACTCCCATTCCAAAAGTTCTTTTGGTTAATTAACAGTATACATTCTCGTACTTAAGACTATTCAATTTAGATAAATAACATTATCATTTTAAATAATCCGTTGTAACGCTTTATTAAGGTGTAAAAATCACATTTGGTTGCATGTCATTGTGTAGCATTCTACGACAGACAGGCGACAAGATAATTGCAAGGTATAAGCTCGTAAAGACACTTAACTATCGTCAGACGTTCCAAAAACGCTGTTATTATGATAAAATGCATGCAAACTCGCTTTGTCCGGTTTAAGGTTAGGAAAGCGGATCTGACGCCGATAAGGGTGGACCACACATCCCTTTAAGCTAGGACAATTCGGCAACCCGTGGATATACCCGGAAGGCTGTGTTCTCTATAATTTACTATTTACATTAACAATGGCTTGAGGTGATTGGCCACAGACGACTCCTAAATTATCGACAAAGTTTATAATAGAGGGAGTAATGGAATGATAATGTCAACAAATAGACACACGCGAGGGGAAACTGCTGGCTTTCTCAGAGGACTTTGATGTGAAGAGCCTGGGAGTTATACTGTTACCATTCCATCTCCTACACAGATATGTCATTACCACCATTGTGGGTAGATATCGATAACGTCTGGGGTATGTATGCGCCCTCGTCGCGGATTGTTAGTTTAATTAGTCAAACTACACAATAACAATGCTTAGGACTATTAAGATGGATTTGCTTCTAAATGCCTCCCATCCCCATCCCATCCCACGTCCGATACTGCATGAAAGAAAATGTACACTGGATGTCTATAAAATAACAAAACATGTATTTAATTTGACATTATTATTTATAGTTGGGTCAGTCATTGTTTTACATACGCATTTCTTCACGAAGGATAAATTGATTGAAACAGTTGTAAATGTGGTATTAAGTGCAGCAACTTTAAATGTAATTTTTTTTTTTCGCTTGTAAAATACAGGTATGTCTTTTATTTTATTTCAAACTATCATATATATATAATTGCTAAATAAGCATATTTTCACTTTATTCAAATTTTAAAAAGAAAATGTATATTACTATAGAAACAACAAAATATGCTGCCTACAAACAAGAGGGCGCTGAAAATATTTACAGAAGATATGTCGACCATTTATCATTGTTGTAACACCAGAAAACAAACAATGCTGTTAAATGTGATTTGATAAACGGAAGTGGCTTTACTCCCAACTGCGTTTCGTATCCGTTGAGTCTGTTGTCCGATTTCAGTATGATAGCCGATTATTGTTTTCTAATAACCCGCTTCCGTTCATCCGGGTACCGCCTGGCGGTACTGAGAAACAAGAGCCGCGAACTGTCTGACTTGAAGTCTGTAGTTGATGACGCCATGTGTGCCAAAAACGTAACAGTACTCGATAAACGGATACATGCATTATAAGTCAATGTTTCAACGGTGTCCGAAGCTGGATCCTCGACAATACCATCAGTTAATGTTCTAAATCAGTTAATGTTCTACATAGGCCTACATATATTGGCCATGTATCTACTTGAAGTAGCGAGCATTCTCGTAAAGACATCATTATAGCCATCGACCACCCAAGCATAACATATCAGAGAAGAACATGACGGGAAATGTGTCCATTGGACTGGTGTAATTGAATAAGAAGAGGTCTTGGATGATTATTATATATTTTTCCACCGAATTTATTTTGGAAATACATTAGAATCAATGATGCAGTTATATACCGACTGGCATAACTTAAACAATATGAAATACAATCCGAAGATGTTTGCAGTATATATGAACATGATGGATTATTAAATAGATTGTAACTCAGACACTCTGAAATAGTCAATAGGTATTTCTGTTCTATCTATGCCGACATGAATAGTCGTTGACGAGTACATCAGACACTCTATCTAAACACAGAGCATATACTGTTGCTGTCTACTCGGACACAATTAGTTGTTGTACAGTAATTCACCACGACTTCTAATCTACCGTTATTACTGCCGACGTGTTCAATCCTATTGTACGCACTAATCGTTAAATCGCTACCAGCGATACTTGTCACCGCGATACCGCGGAATAATCATTATCGAAGCCCATACTGTCAAACCAAGTCCAGGCAATAATAGCGATGAAGTCGGTAAACACCTCAAAGGGCAGGGTGGCGGTAATCTGCGCACCAACTGGGTAGGCGTCTGGACTGCGAGCAATGCCTCTATGCAGACCGTGGACTGACATACTGGTAACCACTTGCACAACATCATCTTAGTTAAATAAGACAGTAAGTCGACACTACCACTGGGTATCATTCATCATCGGATATTCGTTACAGAGGATTCCAAAATGGTAAACTACAGTTTCCTACGGGAGTTGTTCCTGAAATGCACTACTGTAGCCTATTGTATTTTGTGATTTAATAAAAGACACAAACCAATTTCAAACTTGTATTTTCTTAGGTTATGATGATTTCGTGCACTTGGTACCAAGTTTCGAGGGGTATGCTCTTCGATTTTCCATTGATATAGGGAGCAGCAATCATCCTAGGGATTTCCAATAGGTCATGCACTTGCCCCGCTACTTCTGCCGGGTCCGGGTGTTAGTAATCCTCGCGACAAGATACCGGACTGGTCCTGTATATAGGGATTACCGCCAGATTGATCTTACGTGAGAACATGCGAGTTATATTCCTGTTGTAACCGATTGTTAATCCTTAAGGTGAAATAGTCGACATTTTCGCATCTCTTTGTCACGCCAATGGTGTGCGAGATATATATATATATATATTCACACTTTACATACATACCGGGGTGTCCAATAAATGTCATACCATACATCCGGGCATATCTGAAATATGATACATAAAGTATCAGTAAGACATCCACGGTTAATGAAGAAATCAACCAATTACTGCTCCAAATATTTAATTTTATTACCTAACTAATACTAATAATTTGCGAAAGAAAGATTCCCTTTAATAACACGTTCATAAAATTTAGGCCACGATGCGTATTGCTTATCACAATCAAATCGCAGACAAGTATATACAAATTAGAACCTTTCTGATATTGGAATAGACATATGATACAGTGAAACTATTCTTTGCAATTAGTTTGTGTAATATACGTACAGCCTACAGAGTAAATTTTCTAGATAGTTCCATCGGAGATTTAAGGTCTTGATGGTCAGGTACAGATGTATTTGCATGATGACTTCTAAATACAGCTGTTAGAAATGGTAGTAATTCACGCCACTATAGGAACCCTACATGCAACTCTTCACACAGTAATGCTATTTATATGTGCAGTGCCGCGCGAAGCGATATTTCCGGTGTGGTCCAAAACTGTACTTATTCCTGCTTCACACCTGGAATTGAAAATGACCATACGGCGTGGAAAAGTGAAAACAATGCACATATTTATGTACACAGGACATAGCACGACAGTCGTGACCATAACACCTCCACTATACCTGTTTACGATGTTTGCCATGGCTGTAGTACCGGACAATGGAATGGTAACCATGACAGGGTTCAATCCACAGACGTTAAATGTGTCCAGTGGACTGAAACATATTCAGAATATTTAGCGTATACCTGTATACCAACGGCGTACAGATGGACATAAAGGCAACATTTTGTTCCTTGTACGGTGGGCTTTGTTTAATACCAGAATTGCATAATGCCTACTGGTTGAGGTAAGTGCATGCACATTACCGTTATTTGTATTAGAGTCTGATGTTACTGTAGATCGTTGTGCCACTGAAGAGCTACTGTAGTATTGTGAAGAACAAAGCAATTGTACACTAATGAGAACGACTATTGTTATAGTGTGTTGATTGACTAAAGGGGAAAATACCGGTGTTAGTCTTCAGAGAATTTCCAAGAGCTCATACCTTGCCCAAATGGAAACAACAGTGTGATATTATTATTCGAACGTATTTAACATTCCAAGCATGCTTAGTTAAACAAATTGATGTACATATGTGTATTTATCCCTGACGTTCACCCATTAACAATCCATTATGCCTATGCATTAATATATTAACCTAACAATACAGTGGCTTACCTATTGTCTTGCCTCCTCGGTGTACGTCTACGGATCTATTTCTGTTATTACACACGCACAATACTGATATCAGAAAGAAGCCTGTGCAAATTACCAAATATGTTCTTCGATCGCATAAAACACAAAACAATGGGTGTAATTGCATCATGACTTAACACTGACCACATACATACTATAGTGCTGTCAATGTAGAAAGCTGCCTCCATACAATATTCAAATGTGACTACCAACCAGTATCACAAAAAAAAACCATCAACAATTTAATTTCACTTAATTTCTTAGGTCGACAGGTCTGTCTCAAAACGTAAACGTTCATAATAGATTGTCACTGATAGAACCTGGAGCACATACTCAAGTAGTGTCACTGAGGACTAATTTTATAGTATATCTATCACATAATTCATCCGTATTTCTTTTGCTCACCAACTTAAATGAAACCACAGGGTCCCAGTATCTAACACCTCCAAGGCATTCGAAATATGCAAAGACAGTGCCAATTTATACGGTTTGAGATGTAGTGTGGACTATTGTATGATTAAATATTAGTTGAATTGTTCGAGTGTGGATAAATCAGAGATTCTGCTATCATGTTCAGGTAGAGTTCAGATTAATGACAACGTTAAGCCACGAGTCCTTCCCGAGTGCATCCTTCATTTCTGGATGTACAGTGACGACAATGTCATGGCTTTGAGTCTACTTTGATGTCTTGGAAATACGTGATGTAAAATATGAAATTGTTGCGTGTCATAACCATGGTCTTTGTGCTGTACCCACTGGGTAGATGTAGTGGTAGATACCCCTCCTGTTTGTACCCCACGTGGGTGGTGTGTGTCCATATTTCACCTCATCACAATACGGCTACATATAGTTGTTGCAGTGAAATTTTCCATCGTTTCATTGATATGAAGTTTAACTTGCGTGAAATGTCTACAGGCCTTCAGATCAAATTAAACTGAATATCTTTTGAAAATACAAAGCACATGAGGTGATATGTTCTTAACTGTGCTACATCCACTCTCGTCTATTCAACAACCAAGGGAAGTTTTGCAAAGGCAATTTGCACCTTCAAATACTCCTTCTTTGATCCTATGAAAAAATGGAATGTCTTTTTCTACCTCTGAAACAAGCACAGAGTTCCTGTATAAATACATGCCAGTCTGTTCGGTTTACAATATTTTCATACATCAGTGCTCAACAAGGTTCCCCTTGAATAACCTGGCCATGCATTTCACTGACATCGCCAATGTGCTGCACAGTCTAGTAAGAGAAGGCTGGGGTGAGAGAGACGCCGATAGTGAATGGATGGTTCAACAGTACTGAGAAAAGAGAATCTCCCCCCGGTGCTTCACACTCTACGCTGTATAGATAGATACCCAAGGTAGGGGCTGTACGTCAACTAACCCAGGAGGGGATTTGTCAAAGGGGGGCTGTATTATGCCTCCGCTCTTCAACATATCACAAACGCAACATAACAAGGCGGTCTTTTATAATTTATGTTTTGCCAAACCCTCAAAGATACACGATTTTCGCTTTGACACCGCCTGGGTACGCACCGTCAACAGGATGACTAAGCTGTTGAGTGAGTCTATGAGGAGATGGTCTCTTGGGGGATGGTCTATCGGGAGATGGTCTATGACCACACAAGATGGAGGTGCCTCACCTGGCCCCGAGATTACAAACTTTTCTGAGTACGATTTCATGCTCAACTCATGGTTTTGTTCACAAATCATCATATAAAATTGGAGCTTGAGCAGGAAATCGTACTCAAAAGGTTTCGTAATCTCGGGGCCTGGTTTGGTGCTACTGTTATCTATGTTTTAAACAAACAATCAACATTATTTTCAACAGAACATGTTCCTTAAATTGTACCTATGCTCACTGTTTCGCTACAATGTTGCTGATCTCAACCTAATTAGTTCTACAATTTCAACATAATACATTAATTCTACATCTTCGTTATTAGTATATTAATTGATTTTTTTACTTAGTTATTTCAAGATTGTTAAAATTTTCCGCATACATATAAATGTATGCAAGAAAATACCATTCCTGTAACATTAACTACAATTCGTATTGTAGAACTGTATATCATAATAATAATAATAATAATAATAATAATAATAACAACAATAATATTAATAGGTCTAAAGCATTTAAAAAAAAATATATATATATTTTTATAATATATGCATTTTGTAAAGCACGTTATCCACCGTTTAATAGTATACCGATATAATATACTACTATATATGCATATGCATGTATGCAAGGTGTTAATTTCTGCATAGTTTATGATTAGCGATACAATGTAGCTATCGTAATCTTGTGATGTGTAGGAAAGTGGGAGATTAAACAGATAAGACGACCATTGTAGGACATATTGCTATTTGGATTGGTGTTCACATCAAAGGTAGGTAGTATTATAAGTACACAATGTCGTGTTGTATAGTGTCAGATTTGCTGTCCTGTTACTTTGTGTCATGTTGTATGCTGACCCTCTCATTGTCCAGGGAATTCAAGGCTGTAAACGAAACAATTTCGTATGTAAGCACAAAGCCATGTAATACTACTATTTCTTTTCAACACAATGATATCCGCTTCTGTATCGAATGCGTATTTTTCTCTTAGTGAAGCTGCTATACGAAGGCATTGCTACTATATACATCGTCGCGTATGGGTGAACGGGGGCGGGCGGTAGCGCAGTGGTAGAACAGTTGGACTTCGGAGCCAAAGGTTCCAGGTTCAAATCCCGCCACGGGGGCCCGGCATC
>JAUTBT010023780.1:0-20355 GCA_032361225.1 Lepetodrilus schrolli
CACACACACACACACACACACACACACACACACACACACACACACACACACACACACACACACACACACACACACGCTAATCAGCTGCGAAAGCACTTAATATTCGTATTGAGTACAATATTTGCATTTTGATATTAATCCGGGCAAAATACAGAATTAATTAAATTTAGAGCATAACCAATGTCAGAATATCGTAATATTTCAACTTCATCAGTAATTCAATGTAAAGTGTCAACAGCTCAACAAGTTGTAATACACACTATGTGCGTATCAACAATCCAGTGTATGAATTATAATAAATACAATAATTATAATACAATAATAGTATACATACATACTATCTTGCATAGTAATGATATTATGCACATTCATAGTAAGTAGAAAATATTAAGATAAGCAGACGTCAACTTACTGGGTCGGATGGGGATTGTTTTTCCTGGTGGGTGATGTCGGTCTCGATTGAGTTCTTTCATCCTGAGTTAAACCACGACCGTAGTGGTAAAACTTGTATGTTGTGGGTTCCCGATCTCTTCTAGACCACACATTCCGAGCCTGAGCTCTTATCCTGTCAAAATCAGATTCACCAAGCTGGTATTGGGCATCAATTTCTTTCAGTTGAGAGCTAACCAGTGGGTACCCAGTAGACCTCACTCGCTTCATCTTTGAAACCGGGTCCCCATATCCGGGCAATATATGGCCGGTAGCCATTGTCTTTTACCGTTTGAATTATCCCTCCTAATTCCTCGTCAAAGACACTAGTCGACAAGATCACGGATTATGATTTCACACAATAGCTTGCAAGCCGTCTTGGCATCCATTTGTTTACAATCGCCAAGCAACGTGCAGGCGGAAGCAGGTGCTCGGAAGTAGATATTGCGCGCATGCGACATGGTGGAAGGGGGAGTAATCGAACTTCGATGGAGAATATTCTGTGATGTTTACATGCATTTTCTATGATGTTCATTGCAATAATAACGCAATATTGATATATTAAGTTTTATTAACGCATTGTTTTGTCCTGGCACATGATGATGTAGCTGACGACGGAAGTGATACCATATTAATCGTGTTTGGTAACAAAATTGTAAGTTGACAGCGACAGGCCAGGAACTTCAGACATGAAGTCTAAATATGTCCAAAATAATTCGTCTGCAACTATCACACATACCATCTAAAGATAAGATGGTTGAAATATTGTTGCCATTAAAATGTTCATTATTCCAAATTAAAATTACACGGTTTTATGATGCATTGCATTACTAATTTACTAAAAGGGTCTACTCTAGCATTATCACTACCCGGCCATGAACAGGGCCAAGCTAAACATTGACTACCTTATCCTCACCATTCGGTATTCGGTAATTTCATATTCCCTAATTTCATATTCCCTCTCGCAGTATTATTTCCGCCCGCACCCCCCTCCCTTTTCTTCCGTTCTATTCAAGTGTGTGTCATTTTATGACATGCATTGACATCTGCGATACTAGAATAGTTCAATTTTGTAAGGATACTGTTTTAACAACATGGCGAAAAATACATGTACAACTCGAACTCACGTGTGTCTGTCGATAGAAATCTTCTAATATGGAAGCCTGATATCACATGATATGACCAACGGAACTGTCCGAGGATGGCTGATTGATGTGATGTTATAATACTGCTACTGATATTTTTACAGAGTACTAGGTCTTCTTTAGCCCTATGGTTCCCCACTTTACTATCTTAGGGTTAGGGTTATTCTAAGGTTAGGGTTAGCGATGCAATTAAAATATTTTGGACACATTATATAAACAACAAAGATAATCGTGAACATCGAATCCCTTTTCTATTGAAGCGGTGGTAAAATATAACTTAAGAACTCACAGACTGAAGTGTCCGTAATAGTACCAGACTCATTCCGTAATAGCATCAAACTCCTTACAGGGTTCCCACAGCACGTGAAGCTACAAGATCTCGAAAATTTGTGTTAGGTTTTCATTGGCACGGGTTCGATTCCCGGTTGTAATAAAAAAAATGAATTAATGTTTCATTTCTAAAAACGATGAAATTTGAGGATGGAATGTTTGGTATGATTTCCGCCTGCACCCCCCTCCCTTTTCTTACATTCTATTCACGTGTGTGTCATTTTATGACATGCAATGATATCTGCGACATTAGAACAACACAATTTTGTAAGGATACTGACTTAACGACATGGCGAAAAATACATGTACAACACGAACTCGCGTGTGTCTGTCGTTAGAATGACACTCGGCTAACCAACAGAACTGTCCAAGGGTGGCCAATTGCTGTTGTGACGTGATGTACTGTTACAAGCGCACCACTACAAAGTCTTCTTTAGCCCTTTGGTCCCCACTATACTATCTTAGGGTTAGGGTTATTCTAGGGTTAAGCTTAACGATGAAATTAAAAATATTTTGGACACATTTTATAAACAACGAAGATAATCGCGAACATCAAAGCACTTTGCTATTGAAGCGGTGGTAAAATATAACTAAAGAACTCGTGGACTGAAGTGTCCGTAATAGTATCATCTCATTCCGTAATATAGCACCAAACTCCTTACAGGGTTCCTACGGCATGTGAAATGACAAGAATTTGAACATTTGAGTTAGGCTTTCATGTGTTCCCCGGTAACGCAGTCGGTTAGGTGCTTGGACACTGTAGCTTGTCGCCCATGTGCAGGTTGGCGCAAGTTCAATTCCCGCCTGGAATAAAAGAAATATGTGTTTCATTTCTAATAAGGATGAAATTTGAGGACGGAATGTTTTCTCAATGTTAAAGATGGGAGAGGAAAACATGAAAAAAAAATGCAGGGTGCTGTTAATTAGTTTCCATGCATGACAAAAAAAATGTAAAAACTGCGAAAAACCAAATTGATATTTTGTTGTATTTTCCGGAAAGGAATAATTTTCACACGACAGATATAAGATATAAGACTTAAAAATTAAAGATTTTACAACAGCAACAAATCACTTTTAATTGTGAAACAAATACAAGGCAGTTATGAATGTAATTATAGGTATAGAAAGGATACAAAATACTAAAAAAAACAAATGTATAAGTTGTATACATTGTCATTGGAGTCATCCCTTTCAAAGCCTTGTATTTATGTTACTTTTATCAACTCGTAGGATAACAACGATATCAAAACACTGGTGAGATTCTCTATATATCCACCCATTTCATGATTTCTAATGCAATTTTTTTGTCAATTTATTATTTATACATTATTTTCAGATAAATATTTAGAATGGCTGCAATCAAGCACACACTTAACCGTGACCTATTTCTTCCGAATGATGAGCGACTGATAGGTCTGATCTATGTGTTCAAGGCCCCAAAGAAAAAGAAGGGAAGCTTCCTGTGTGCTGTTCGTAAGGCGAAGTTAATTGTATTTATTTACTGTTCATGTTATCATGGTTGTTAGAACAGTTCTACATATATTTTTTTTTAAAGTGAGCTTCTGATTTACTCATTAATGTAGCACTTTCTTCACAGTCGGGCATTACTTGTAGCTGATAATGTAGTCTTGAAGGAGATTTTTGTTGTTTTGTGTTTCTTAAATCTTTTATTGTCAGAGGATGTTCAAATGTTTGTTTAAAAAAAAATATATAACTGATTCATGAGTGCCAGTGTTCGAATTTAACGGGGTCCTGGGGGTAATTGAAAATCTGCAGTGTTAAAGGTATCTGTGTGACCCCCTGAAAATTACAGATTTGACCACCATTAACATTAGGCCTATGGAGAATACCACCTTATTATTTTCTTAATTTCACTGTTATATTATAATAATATTTCAAAAGAATATTTGAATACGAACAGAATACTTACAAACGATTATTCTAATAGTAATTTTGATATTCGTTTCAGCTCTATTTAATAATTAATAATAAGCCTGCAATGTTGTCAGGTCCGATGAATATGGATGTAGAAACATGTACTCCCTACACATCAGTTCAGTTCCCTGTTGATCTTAATTCATTAGGAGACACACCTCTAATGCCACATGTTGTTTATGTAGACTTCCATTTATTAATTGGACATGTATACCAGGCCCCGAGAATACAAAACCTGTTTGAGTACGAACTCATGCTCAACTCACGGTTTTGTTAACAATCCCCACAAATTTTAGCATGAAATCATACTCAAAATATGTTGTAATATCGGGGCCTGATATTGATATTATTGTTTGGGTCTTCCAGCATTGTAACATCTGCCCCCTTGAATAAATTTTCTTTAGTATCTTGCATGCTTAATATAATGTATACGGTGATACCATATCGTCAGACGGTACTGGGACGCGAGCAGTACTCTGTCATGTCACCATGCAGCAACACTGTCGACACTATGGCATTGGGTGAGTGTCTGGTTAGTGTCGGCCACACACCCACTTGAGTGTTGGGTCCTCCATTTTTGTCTGTACGTCCTTCACCGATCTCCAGCTACACTGACAGCAATAGGCTCTCACCCCTGCAACACAGAACACATGGGATGACAACAGTTATCGAACAAACATTAGGGGATGCCAAGTTACCAAACAATATTTTCAATAGTATGTACACATGCAATGTATGGTGGGATATTATTAGTATACAATTTTATATTTTAGTTTATGTTATTTTTTAATTTGGGGTTAAGAGGCACTTTATAGTGGTATATTATTATACTATTACAATTTTATATTATTATTCTATATTTTTTAAATTTGGAGTTTAGAGGTACTTTGTGGTGGTATATTAGTATACAATGATAATTTTATTTAATATTATTATTGTTATGTATTATTATTTTTAATTTGGGGTTTAGAGACACTTTCAAAATAATTTTGCTCATATCACAGCAGATAATGGGTACCCGGTAGGATGAAATTGAATTGTGAATGTAAACCTTCTAGTGCCTTAAATGGCAGCTTGGGTTGTATAGTCCACAGGGAGTCAAGAATGTAGAGTTAAGGTGATTTTACTATATAGGGTTCTATATAAAAATTATATGCTGTATTATATTATTATTATTATTAATGAGAAAGCTTCTGAACATGGATTTGGTGAAATAAATAAATATATATGTTATTATTATTATTATTATTTATCACAGTATGAGGCAGGAAGAAACCTGCAACACCTGTATGACTTAGTACCATGTGGCTTCAAACTAAAACTTGCAAGATTATACATGGATACATATTTATAAAAAAAATAGTACCATATTTCAAATGAAGATTTCTCACCTTTCTTGGGTAGTAAACGGCCTTTAAGCTTTGAAAATTCTGGGGCATTGTTTCTCAGAAATAAATAATCTATATCCGGATGCCATTCAAAGTTGTCAAACTGGGCCACTTTAAAATCACATGATGTGCAGCGCAATTTGTCACAGGTCCTAGAAATAAACCCAATCAAATTTGATTTTATGAATAATAGTGTGCATCATGCATATATGTGGTGTGTGTGTGTGTGTGTGTGTGTGTGTGTGTGTGTGTGTGTGTGTGTGTGTGTGTGTGTGTGCGCGTGTGCGCGTGCGTGTGCGTGTGCGTGTGTGTTCATGTGCGTGCTTTAAAAACTGAAGGTATTTCTTATCTCATGGGCTGTACTGTTACAAATAAAGCAAAGATGAGAACTTGACACTAGGTTTACAAACATTGCAACCTAATCTAATGTGCATTTGTTTTTTTTATGTGCAAGTTCTTTACTATAGAGAAGCTACAGGACCTGAAGACAGAATAAAACTCAAACTTTCAGGTTTGTAGGCTGATACATTACTACTGTGCTATCATGACCATTTATCTATAGGATCCACAATAACATGAATTGCACCCTCAACATGCTACTGAATACTTTTCTAATTACCTTTTATTAACACTAGATGCCATTCCTTGAGCACACATACTGTTGCCAATGTAGATGGGAAAACATCTACAAAGCAAAAAAATACATTGGAAAAACAATAGTGATGCTACTGTTTATATTTAAATTACATGTAACATGTATTTGAAAATACCAAAACGCATTCCTTTATACCATGGTGGATATATACATATTGGCACCTAATATATTCTTAGTTTGTGGACTCCATCCATCTGGGTACTTACTTTTTAGAAGAATCTGGACGGTTTTCATTTGCTTTACTTTTGGATGATGTTCTACTGCTAAGCTGGAGATCTTTTATCTGTAACCATCGTAACTAAATGACATGGCAAAACTTAACAGCAGTGATATAAGGATTAAAAAATATGCTCATTACTCAAATACTATTAGTTGCATGAAAGTACTTTCTCAAAACTTCACATATCACAACTAGATATTTACATTTTAATTTTACTATAACTGGCAACATTTATACGTACACATACTAGCAAGTTAGCAACTTGAGATGGTTATTCTCAATCCATGTTGAACCTGACAGGATAACTTTTGATGCTCAAATAATTGCAAGGTCAGCATTTTACCACTGAATACCATGAAAATAACATCCCATGAATATACCGTAAACCAACTGGTAGACATTTGGAAAGAAAGTTTTAATTATCAATACTCATTTTAATCATCAACCAATATACAATCATCATATTGTTTACAATTAAAAACAATGTCAATGTGACTTGTTTTCAAAATACACTGAAAATTTCCCAATTTGAGTTTCTCACCTGTGGTAAATCATCGTCTACACCCAAGATGTCAGCAATATCATCCTCTAACTTTCCCCTGAAAATATTCAAAGTACAATCTCTAACTTACTAGTCTAACTTAGGAATACTAGTAATTGTAAATTAGTGGATTAAGATCTTTCTTATTTCAGTATATGTTGAAGGTAATGGACAGGCACATTTTTAGATTGCCCACATTGAAGTGCAAGTTAGAACATGCAGAAGTGGATGTTCACGTGAATTGTACAGCGTTGCGTATCTGTCCCAAATTATCATAGAAAATGGAGGTATATGCATGTAAGAACAAAATATCAAGCTGTTTTGCCTTAAGAGTCTATTGTTAAAGTACAAAATAGGTTCAACTTTCACCGTCAACTTTAACACAGCATTGCAGGTTGAAGTGTTAAGTTGAACCTCTAATTAAAGGCCTCTAATATTTCCATATGACAAAATGCTTTATCAGTTTCTAGCATAACTTTGACCAAAACCAGAGTGAACAGTTACTTTGGCCCAACTGTCTGAGGATACTCGAATTACACATGGTTGAGAAGTATAACTTTATAAGTATCCCAAGTTCATGACACTTTCACATGTGAAAATTCTGTGCGATTACAATTTGTGCATTATATGACAATTTTAAGTAATAGATCATCACTTGGAAAGACATCTTCTACCATTTCTTTTGGAGGCCATGCAGCTCAATTGACTAAGTATCATTGATATGATTACGCAATATGTATGTCGCAGTATGTCAGTACCTGAATTTCGGTCAAACAGTATTATAGTGTATGTGACTGAAGTTCAGGTACTGACTGATGACCCAGGATCTTAATCTAATATCGATGGTCAGTAAGTACCACTGTAGAGTGCAATATTGACAATATCCATATTGTTTTGCATTCTCGTCTTACTAATACCATGCTTACTATTACCATATCACAGAGTAATCATAGTTATGCTTGGCGCAATTGTCTGAGGAAATATCGTCGGATGTTAGATTAATTCCAACATGTTGAACATTAACCTGAGATTCCTCTAGCCCTCCCTGCTGACTATAAGATACTTTTTACAATCATACAATGTAAAAAAGTATCTTATGGTCAGGGCTAGAGAAATCTAGAGTTAGTTGAACATTAAACAAATTAATTTTACACAGAAATAATCGCTGTAATCATGTAAGCAAACAATAACCATAGGCGCCATGTTAAATATTGAAAGACACTTCCACTTTCCTTAAAAGTACTTGGCATTATTCAAAAACAATTTATTTGTTAAATATTAACATTTTCAATGAGTTTGATGATTTTCACCCACCTGGTTTTATTATTACTTTGAGAGGTCTTCTTCCGAGTGTCAACTTTTACTTTCTCTGTTGTACAATACTGAGTTTCTACCTCATCTAACAAGTCTTCAATGTCATCTTCCATCATTACCACCCGGTAGAATACAAATATTTGAATGTTGTTTACCTCATCACCTCGCTCATCATGGCACTGTTTACTTCCGATTTCGACTTTTAGTAGAAACCGCTGAAAAAGTGATACAACTTTATACAACTATATATTTATGATAAATGTGGATAAACAATTATTTGGAAATAAAAAATCTGATGATACGCACTTGTTGAATTCTTTTAAAGATCAGATAACGCAAATGAGTCGTTTCTTTTAAATTTCAAAAGTATTTATTTCAGTCCGATTTTCCAGGTCGACTTTTTATGTCGTATTACTCAGACAGAATGAATATGCGCATGCGCAGTCCACGCTAGCAGGGAGTGAGTGGAGCAGATGCTTTAGTGGACATATATTTATAATATTCGCAATTATAACGCAAGGGATACACTAAAATGTCTAAAACTGAACAAGTGTTGGTTCTTGATCCATCCGGTGAACTACGTTTCAAAGGTGAGCAATAGCCAATGTATCAACATGAGCCACACACGTCGTACTTGCATGAGAGATTTGTCTAGTTATTCTAGGCCAGAGATCTGTAATTTATAATATCACCATTTAAAGAATGGATCCAATATTCATTGTCATTTAGTTTTATTTGTGAACATATCAACTGAATCATGGAGGATGACACTAAAATACGGATATATAGTGGGGAAACATACATGATTTGCGTCAAGAATTTTCTGGACGATTAACACATAACCCAGCTGACAGTGATAAACTGAAGATCATTAGTCAAAGACATCTTCACACTAGTATCAATATTTGCTCCGAATTATTATGCATCATGTGCATTAGATTATTACTCTTTTGTAAAGTCCAATATTGCTCATTTATGTTTTTACATTTGATAGTTAACATGTTTTCGATACAGACATCCTGAAGACATGGTTTAACCTTGTCATTGCTAGATCAATGTTGCAATCATTGCTGTAGACATTAGTGATCTTTTTAGGGCATCTACAGTTGCCACCAGCATTGCAAAGATTTATATACATAGTCTTTTTTATCATACTACAGTTTGCTGTGATTTCCAGCTAGATCGTAATCTACTTTTGTTATGGGTATTGTAGTGGTAGTGTGAAGAAAACTATAATGAAATGTTGGATCTGGCTCAACATCATAGAGTCTCATACTGGGTAGTTCCCCCTCTAATGAATTACAATGTCTTTTAAAGCATTCCTTTGCGTGGCAAATGCAGTTATCATCCTTGGTCTGTCAGTACAAGCCAGTGCTCGCAGGTTTACTGATCATTCAGCTCTACAGATGTTGCTGGTTTCCTCTTGTCCTAAACTGGCAAGCCGTGATATGAGTGAAAGCATGTTGGAAGCTGGTCTAAACCCCAATTTAAAAGAAATATATACCCATCCATGCACATATCGTCGCAAATGGGTGAAAGATTCCCGCAGCAACGTTAAACTCCATATTCACTCACTCATCCATGCACATAATCTGTGAACATAACCCTATGTGTTATGATTGATTTGTTAGTTAAAAAACAATAGATGTATGTTGGGTTATACTCATCTGTTCTTGAAACTTGTATTTAAAGTACAAATTCATATAAATGCAGATACTATTGGAAATAGCAAATGTCAGTCACAATATTAATTATTCTGTCACCTGTGACCACTGAATGGTCAATCAAAACAATATGTGACATATTATCATTGCATGTACAAATTTACAACTGGTGGTCTGGTTGAGCTGTCAACAGAAACATTGCTTGATTGTAATGCGAATAGGGTCAGAATGAAGTTTGTGTCAAACAGATACACGTGACTATTACCTTTTTTAAGTAGATGTTACTTGTACATGTTGTAACTGTGAGCAGGTGAGTGTCAGGGACCCGGAATCTAAAACTCTACATAAATCTTTCACATCCTAATGTCAAAGCTTAATACTCATGAGGCCCAGTATCGCACAACTAGAACATTTTGCTGTACAAGTACGCTTCGGGGAGTAGCAACTATGAGAAACTATTTTCCATTATTGATGGAACTGGGAGCAACTATGCTGATACCAATTTATGACTAGAAAAGTTTTACTACTGTTACCAAACCTTCCAACATGCTATTGGTTCCAGCCAGGTTACAAACTGAATGAGAAGTTGGCAGGGAATCATAATTATCTAAGACATCGGCCTTTCTTGATAATTATTCATATGATCCCTTCTATAAATAGATCGTACCAAAACGAGGTTATCCCCGCAAGCGTGAGAAATGGCGTCACCACTTTGTCATGTGACATACGATGATGATGCGCTTCATGACTTACACATTTTCACATCAGATGTTCATTTGCGGAAATGGTGGATTGTGGCCATCAGAAGAGATGATCACAATTTCACAGTAGAGTTGACAATTTTGTAAGTTGAACAAAATGTTCCGATATTGACAATTTACAACAATGATGTAAACAGTTGCTATAGCAACTGATGAGTATTAAACATCTCGTGAAAACATTTAACCATAACATCACCACACGTTTTTGAAACTTAAATCTTTCTTCTATTTGAAACACCAAAATTCATGAAAGTCTACCCTGTGACAGTGGAGAAATTGAATTACTTTCAAGGACGTGTGCTTTACAATCACGTGTGAGTGCCCCGGTTCACTGTCATCTTCTTTCATAATAAATAGTTGTCACCGCTAGTATCAGACACACTAATACATCTAAATTATGTGTACCGTAATCAGCTCGTTCGGGCCCTTATAAAACTATTACGTCACTACGTGCACCTACACGTCATACCCAAGGTGAAACTACCAGAAGACTGTACCCAGTTTAACAAGTTCCCTTCACCTCAACTTTACTTTAAATAATTTCGTTGTTTATATGTTGATATATTTTTTGGACACAATTTATTGCACATATACCTACTTGCAAATACTATTTACACATTTGAACAATTACAGAAAATCAACATGAGAAAGTATATAAAACCTTTAAAAATGAAATAATAGGTCTTGTTTACTGAATGCAGTTACGTCCCTTTTAATGTAAATTTCATAGCAAATATTTCCATTTGACATTATTCTAATATTGCGAATTTCTCATATTGCCAACTGAACACCACTTTCTTGTCTGATTACAACTAAACAATGCATTGTCGATAATATTCAATAATCATTGGACGACTAGACTGACTGTTCCAAGTCTGAATTCTGCATGGTGGAGGGTGAATTTACATGCAGTGATGTTTGGTTATCTCCCTTAGTTTATGGACCATACAAGGGTCATGGGTATGACAGTAATAGTTTCTTCAGGTACATAAAATAGGTACATTGCTGTAATAGTAATACTGTTGAGTGTACCATTATATGTCTACCACTAATTATTTGTGCTATTATTGTGCTAGAATTCTCCGTGGGTTCTACGTTTCATTCTGCATGGTGTATATAGAAAAAGGTATGCAATTAAATTAACCTCCTCCCTAGTGTAATTGGTATAGTCAACCAATTTTCTTTCAAGTACGGTCATAGTTATTAGATTCCCTGGTTTACAGATTTTTCTATAATACATTTTGGCTTGGACGGCTTGAACATAAAAATATATATATAATAATATATATAATAATAAATACCATATTTAAATAGCACCCTTTTCATGCTTACAGCCTGTTCAAAAGCGCTTTACAACATATAATTGTAATAATTATAATAATAATTGGATACTTATATAGCACATAATTCAATGCGTAATAAATGCTCAAAACACATTTATGATTGTAATTTTCTAAAGGCTAGTATACAATTGGCGAAAGTATAAGAATTATTATTTGTATTTTCCAGAGTGGACAAAAATTGGGTAGGTAGATACATAAACCAGTGAATCAAATAACTATGGCCCAAGTGCTTATAATTAATACAACACAGGGAAGGTTAAATTTGCATCCTCAGTGATTATCCCCCTTTGACATTTGATCATTGAAACTTGTTACTAGTTTGCATGATAATGCCAAATCAATATTCTACTGTCACATTTCTTGGCACACTTATTCCAGGCATTTATTTAAATACAACACCTACAAAGTATGTACACATTTAAAACTTAAGAAAAACCACATTTAACAGTGGCAACTGATTTATATATGGTTAATAGTTGAATTTTAATTTTCTATTTAACATAACCATATCCTTGAAAGGGTATACTGTACCGTGATGACATTGGTGATTGTTTTGTACAGTGTTGAACTTTATGTGCATGTTCCAGATACCCATTAAAACACGATTGACAAATATTACCTGATGAATTAAATGGATGTTTTGTTGTAATGAGAGCTTATAAATGTAAACAAGCATTCAAGTTTAGTTCTGGCAATGTTGAATAAGTAAGTACATGTATTTGTACAGTGTGCTCATGCATTTAATTAATTAATTAATTATTCAATTAATTAGTGAAGAAAGCAATAAGGAGTGGGTACTCAGTAGTCATATGCTAGTAGCTTAGTGGTAAAACATCATTAGGAGTGACCTTTCTGACATAATAGGATGCAATGCTTGCTGGTTTACCATACTGCAACACAATGTTCCCCTGAAAAGCTGCGAAATGAGTGAAATAATCTTGAAAAGGAGAATGATCAACAATGCTTTTAGGGACGACCAGAAATTAGCTGATTGTGTGTTCGCGTGTTCTATATCCAGTGTTTGAAATATATGTCAGTCCATTGGGTGTTGTATATCATGTCATGTTTACAATGATTTAGAAACAGCCAAGCTATTTTTAGCGACCAAGCAATCAAGCATTAACTTTACTATGTACCAATATTTCAAAATTTCTTTATGCATTATCTACTGTTGTAATTTCATAAAGAATGTTGTTTAAGTCAGTGTTACGGATGTCATCAAAGTACTAATATTAGTATTAATTGATCTATATCTCAAAGTCAGTACTAGCCAGTACTCGTAGGCTTACTGTAACATTCAGCGCTACGGATGTTGTGAGTTTCCTCCTGCTAAACTGACAGGCCATGATATAAGTAAAACAATATTGAAAGTGGTTCGAAACCCCAATTTAAAAAAAAATCCAAAAAAAATATCTGAATTGCTATAAAAAAAAATCGCTGGCCAAGTTTATCAATAAAGTTATTCCCATTAACAACTTCCTGGGTTGCTATTATAAAGTGTTGTAAGACACTGCTCAGCACAAGGTATTAAATGTATGACATGGGGACAACCTACTTTAGGTTGTTTTTTGGCCATTGGCATGTAGCAAGGCCAGAGCAACTTTATCTATTGCCCAATCAGACAACCTGAAATGTCCTACATTTTTTTTTATAAAACATGTTGGATGAGCCCAAGCATGGTGTTATATGTAGTTGGTGTGTTCTGTGACAGATAGCTCTGCCTTGTTACTACTTAGCCTCATCTGTCCTACATTGGAGAATGAATTAAAGAGAAACATCATAGACACTTAAATCTCTCCATCCTGGAGGCAACCCCAGAGATGTCTAAAAGAGCTGTCCCTGTAGCTAATCCAGCAGGGAGAGGGATAAAGTCGACCATCAACATTTCATTGTCTTTGTGAAGACAGCCAGTCATCTTGCATGAAGATGGTATTGAGGATTGTCTTCATCTACAGTAATTTTTTGGCAATAATTTTCCTACTTGTTTTCCTATTTAAAAATTACTGCTTAATTATAAATTAGTATGGTGAATGGTCATCACATATGTGAAATGTTCCTGCAGCGATGTAAAATAATTCAAATCAAATCTCTGATGTCCCATCCAATTTCCAAAGCCTTGAAATGAATTAAGGCAGAAAATAAAAATATCTTGGTTCCAGTTACCTGACTTTACTATATCCATTTAAAATGAAATTCGACTTCATGAAAAGTGTTAATTATACATTGTCCTGTCATTATCTTAAAGTAAGTATTTAATGTATTGAAAAGAATTAGGTTTTAAATGTAATACTATTTGCCATACTGAACGATTCCCAATGTGACGTAAAACAATAATTCACTCACTATTTGCCATAACAAATATAAATCTTTTAGTACAATAATTCACTCACATTTGATTTCTGCATGTTCTTATCTAAAAAGAAATGGGAATAGCTGAATCTGACCTGTAATATTATATTTTTATCGGTGGATATCTAAATGGAGATATTCATTTAAACTACAATGACTATGTAGTTGTATTTAGTGTTGTGTAATATTGATCTGTTGATAGAGCTACAAGTTTATAAATTATATGGTATTCATACATGCAATATTGCACTTGGTAATGACATTTGCAGTGCTGGGTATTGTTAATTTGTTTTGCAGTATATATACTGGTATATGTTCGTTGACATCTCTAAACATTTCTCACAGAGCATGCTGAGACAGAACCTAAATATTTCTCTTGGTCCTGTGTCACCTGCCCTGATAGGGAGGTGTTTGTCAAAGTGTCCATTATGTTACTTATGAATTTATTTTCAATGGAATAACCATAAATAATGTACCAATAGCATTAATTAACAGTTATAAGATAAGATGCATGATAAATAGGATAGATATGAATAACAATAAATCACAAAAGATACAATTAACAATAAATAACATAAGCTACACATAATACTATAAATAACATTAGGTACAAATAACAATACCAATAATAATAACAACCTTTCTGACACGATATTGATAGGATGCGCTGTCTGTAGAGTGGCAATGCAGTTATCATCCTTGGTCTTGTCAGTACCAGCTGCTCCTCGCAGGTTTACTGCAACATTCAGCACTACGAATGTTGTGGGTTTCCTCCTGCCCAAAACTGACAAGTCGTGATATAAGTGAAAGAATCTTGAAACCTACACCCCAATTTAAAAAAAAATTTAAATTTATTTCACAAACTGGATTCAAATATTGAGTATTATAGTCACCTTCCTTTGAGCTGTGTGAAGTGTACAGACAATTCTGTTAATGGAACGTCTCGCACACTGTGCAGTCTGTACTCGCACACCGGGTTGTCTGTACATGCTGGCAAGGTAGTGCAGCACAGGAAAAGTACAGTGACGTCACCACATCTAATGCAATTCTTTGCCACCCATCTTGCTTATGCGAGACGTGTGCGAGTCGTTCCTTTCACTCAGCACACCAGACTGATGTCGCCTGTCTGTCCGAGAACACTTTGCACAGCTCAAAGGAACGGGGCCAAATAGCGTACAGTACGACATCAAACATCACAACATGTCTAAATGCCCATCAGTCAGACTTAAATGTATAAATCCAGAGAAAATATCAAAATGTTCCACATGTATAATGATGTAACAGTAAAGTGTGATGTTGAATCAGCTACAATTAGGAGAAGGGGACTAGAGTAGGCTACATTTTTAGACCAACTAAACTAAAAAAAATATAGATATTTTAGGTACTAAATAGAATATTCAAGTTTTTTTCTCATACCATCTAATCTCATGAGGTGGGAGGGTTGATATTTTCTCTAATGAGAAAAAACAAACTTGGATATCTCTATAATATTTATACTTTATATCATTTTGTTGTCATATTGACAGGCTGTCCTGCAATCCTACTTTTTCCTGCTTTTATTTGTGGGTTCAAACCCATTTTCCAGTTTTCTTCGAAATACCTGATTTTTTTTCTACTTTATCCTTTTTGCTTTTTCACAAACAATTTTGAAATGCTGCAAATTTCTATAAATATGTGTACATTGCTTTGCATTACGTTATAAAAGTCAATAATTTTAGTTTTTTTTGTGGCATGATATAACTCCCAATTTGTGATCACCATCCAACCTCAACATATATATTTACACTTTCAAGGTCAATGTAAGCTGAACTTTAAATACAATAGAGAACGTTTCACAGGCATTGCAATATGTGTGGATTATATTTCTTAGTCAGTTAGTGATGAATAGCCATTTTAGCTCATTAAGTTTTATGTTGAAAGACAATATTATTATATTTTTGTAACCTGTAATTCTTACTTTGTCACACTCTTTCATAATTGTGTGCTGGGCAGTCTGCAATAATTGTTGGAACTGCCTTATAGTGAAATTGCTCAGTGCTAGAAAATTGGAGATACATGTCAAGTTTTGTCAGTCAACGTTGACAGTAATACTTCAAGAGCATACAATAATCTCATTTCTATCGAAAGGTTGCATATTTGTACTTTCAGTATGTATGGTTGCTGTATATTTTCAGCTTGCAATGCATTACATTGCTTTCTAGTTCTAGTCTTTGTAGTTGTAGAAACCTATAAAATACTCTTGATATCACTATTAAATAACAATCTGCATATAGCTGCATTACATGTAGTTGCTACGCTTATTCATTACTGAAAGACTTCTTCAGCTGGGGTCAGACAATGGCACATCATCTCTCCTCTACTATTTTTATTTTTCATAAAGTTTGTCACAGAAATGTCTGATTGTAATGGAATATTTATATTTGAAGAAGTGCCAAATGTATGTTAATTACTTTTTGCTGATGATGTAGCTGAAACAGCTGGAAGACTACAAATAAAAGCCCAGCATTTTTATTATTCTAAATATTACCAAATCAAGAATTATTGTATTCAGAAATGGAGGACAAATGAAGAGTGGTTCTTCAAAAGTTACCAAGTCAATGTAGTTTTGTACTATAAATAGTTAGATATCATGTTTATTCTGCAAGCAATATGGACAACAGATTCATTATCACAACAAGCCCCAAGAGTATGTGGCTAGCAGAGGAATTCCATTTTTTATTTCAATGTTTATAATTACAAAATTTAAGAAATCAATAATATGTACCTTATGTAAACTATAAATATTATGCTACACGATCATATACACATTTTGTTAATCTGATGACTAAATCTGTCAAATACATATTTTATGTATTTAATTTGTACCCAAATTTACATACTGCCTTATACGTTATGTTCTATTGCATATCTATGGGCCTGTTACCTAAAAATAAAACATGGTCTCTCTCTCTGTGAAAAGAAGTGCCCCAAAATATAACACATAACAAACAAAAGTAAGGCTTTTTTATTTCTGATTTGATTTGCTTCAACACATGTAAAATTACACATGCCTCTTGTAATCAGCACATTCAGCGAATATAAAAGAAATATAAAAATGTAATTAATTTACTTGCAGTGCGAATGCGGAGACTCAGGACTATCACCGCCATCATCAGCCCACGTGTCCACACGCGTATTACATACTGGACCTGTACGCCGACCAGGTCGGGGCCCCTCGCCACTCTCACACACACCCACACACCACCCACACACCACCAGGCCAGGGTCTCGTTTCTCGAAGCTCTCATAACCACTCTTGAGACCATTGCGATCTCGTAGTGATCAGTTGTACAGGCCTCCCGGGCACTTCATGGTAGATCGCCATGTCTCGGTGGACATGAGAGCATTGAGAAATGATTCCCTGAGCACCCATCCCTTCATGAGGCTATTGTATCCATGAAGAGACCTGTCTTGAGGTCGGTGGAGAGGTTAGGTCTGTTAGTGGATACAAAAGCACATCAGAGACAATTATATCATGTCCCGAACATTGTTTGATATCATACATGGCTTAAACTAAAGTCCTCTTGTATATAAAAATATATTTTAATTATCAAAAAGAAATTATAATAATTTTTAGTTACTATATTTTTGGCATGAACTGAATTGATACCCCTATTTGGTATATTATCTCGGTAAATACTTTATGGTGTGAAAAAGCAAACAAAGAACTTCATTTATCACAGCATCTGTATTTTATACTCCCAAAAGCTTTGCCAAGTTATTCATAACCATTTCTGAAAATATGTGATGTGTACACTCAACACGTCTTGTCTTATATTCCAGTCACTGGTGTGTAACCCAGCCATGATGTATTTCCGCACCAACGGCGAGAACACCATCACAAAGAGGCTACTGTTGAGGGGCGACTCCGAGGGGCGAGTGGTCATCTGGAAACTACCCGAGGTGTCCGAGAGACAGATGACCCTCGTCCGACAGGAGAGTTTTGACCGATTGCCAGGTACACGACAACAGTTGACTGTTATGGCTGAGCAGCTTAACAATCTATGGAAAACAATTCAGGACAACTCTTTCATTCAGAATAGTTGTCCAATTCGGAAAATAATATTTTGGAATTTTCAATTATTATAGAAAAAATTAATGAAATTAAGGAATCTCATATTGGCATAGCTGTTATGGTGCTGGACAATATTGCAAATTGTTTGGAATTAATGAAATAATTCTTTCCTTCTTCATCTGAATTGTGAGTGAAAGAATCGTATTTAGATATGTCTGTTGTGAACACATCGGAGAACCTCCAGATCATTATTATTAGTAGTAGTAGTAGTATTCCTATTCATATTATTACGTGGAGTGTTAATTTGTATGCTATATGTATCTGATGTTGTAGCTCTACCGCCACGCTGCAAGACGACGCTACAGGAAGTGTGGGATCAGTTGTATCGAGCACCGGCCGGGGTCCTCGACGGTCTGGTCAGTCACTCTCTCTTTCACTACTCGTATGTTCTCAGCTGCTCGGTACTGACATTAAAGTTGTTTTATGTGCTGTTGTTTGGCACCACAGGAATAGGAAATGGTATCTAGAAAAATGCAATGTTTAAACCTTTCTATTAATCAAATGTGGTTATAGCAAAAATTCAACTGTATACCATGACCATATTTTATTTATATGAATTTCCAATTCCAGTGCACTCACAAGCATCCATCGTCTGTATTTTCCCAATCTGAATTAGGCTTTTAAAATGGAACAAATTTCACTAATAGAATAGATTAGTTGATCTTAGATCCATGATATTTATTTCTCTGAATGCTTCTCTTCTGAAGTGTGATGAGAACAAGAAGTCTCTGCACATCTCCTCCACCATCTACATCCCGTCTCAAGGCAAGCTAGTGTGTGGCCGCATCAATGGAAGCATTGTGATCGTGCCGGCCACCCAGAGCGTCATGCTTCAGTTACTGGCCACCAAGATACTCACTCCTAACAGTAAGTCTGTGACAGCCCAGGACTGCGTCTCATCTTGGCATAACTATTAGTGTACTGACAATATTGCAGTTTTCCATGAATCTGCAGAAATCTGTTGATTTATTCGTCGAAGGGTCGATTTCTTTACCCTGGACGTGGCCTGGGGCCAGCTTGGGCTTGTTTTCTGCTGAAAATACAATTATCTGTTGCCGTGTCTGAAACTAGAATTTGGTACAACAGTGCGACATACTTTGTCTGAAGCCAGCTCTTACCATAATTGAAGTAATTCACATTTCTATACATGATAAACAGTGTGACGACCGTTCTGACAAAGTAATGTCGTACAAACTGCCGGCGTACTGTCCTGCAGGCGACGTTAGAACGTTGGACTTCGGAGTCGTCGCCTATGGGTGAAATATTCCCACTGTGACGTAAAGCAATAATTCATTCATTGGACTTCGGAGCCAAAGGTTCCGGGTTCAAATCTTGTCCCCGAGAGCCTGTTCAGGAAAGTTAATTTTCTGACACGATATTGATAGGCTACGCTGTCTGTAGAGTGACTCGTTGCATATGAGTGAAAGATTCGCGCTGTGATGTAAAACAATAATTCACTCGCTGTAAAGTGGCAATGCAGTTATCATCCTTGGTCTCTCAGTACCAGCCGATGCTCGTAGGTTTACTTCAACAATCAGCACTACAAATGTGGGTTTCCTCCTGCCCTAAACTGGCAAGTCGTGATATAAATGAAAGACTCTTGCAAGCGGCTCTAAACCCCAATTAAAAAACAACAAAAAAATAAACCAATCATGATGGCTGCTTCACATGTCTACTGTACCTGTTCCATGTACCCTCCTACTTTTTTTCAATCTGTCTCTCTCCCCCCCAGACATTCCCACCAAGATACTGCAGGGTCACGACGGGCGCGTCACGTGTCTGCTGTATCCGTTCAACGAGAGCACGCGGTACGAGTCGCAACACCTTCTGTCCGGTGGCGCAGACTTCTCGGTGATCCTGTGGGACATGAACTCTGGCTACAAGATCCACACGTTCACTGTGCACGGCGGCGAGCTGACACAGATGCTGGTACCTCCTAGTAGCTGCAATGTGAGTGAAGTACAACACACAATCTCGCACATGATTGAGTATTCTGTGTATTCTATCGCCTACTATTTTAATAAAAATTTTGGCATGTTTTTCATGCTGCTTTTCGGGCGGGTGGTAGCGCAGTGGTAGAACAGTTGGACTTCGGAGCCGAAGGTTCCAGGTTAAAATCCCGCCCCGGGGGCCCGGCATCAATGTTCGCGAAAGTTACCTTTCTGAC
>JAUTBT010023791.1:0-20353 GCA_032361225.1 Lepetodrilus schrolli
ACAGGTTACAGGTATAGCTACACAGATGTCTATGTACATGTTACAGGTATAGCTACACAGATGTCAATGTACAGGTTACAGGTATAGCTACACAGATGTCAATGTACAGGTTACAGGTATAGCTACACAGATGTCTAAGTACAGGTTACAGGTAAACCTCCACAGATGTCAATGTACAGGTTACAGGTATAGCTACACAGATGTCTATGTACAGGTTACAGGTAAACCTCCACAGATGTCTATGTACAGGTTACAGGTATAGCTACACAGATGTCTATGTACAGGTTACAGGTATAGCTATACAAGGTGGGTACGTACGGGTGTGGTGGCACGACTACCTCCAGCTCATCCAGCAGACTCTCTACGGTGGCGCGTTCCGTGGGGTGGTTGGGTTTCGGAGCCACCGGTGGGGGTGCTCGACTCGTCCCGTTTACGATTGGTTCTTTCCCTGTGAAAAATAAATCATCCAAGAATATCCAGAAATGTTCATGTGCTGTACCAACTTAATTAATGTTATCAATGTTTGGACATGAAATATGCGACGCCTTCTGCTACGGATCGGCCAGATCGCTTTCATCCAAAACTGAAGTCTACAACCTGCAGTGTATCATCCAGATATGCTCAGCTGGTGGGAAGTCTTTGCCAAAGTCAAACAGAAAAACGCTTTCAATTCTCAAGAGGATGTTTGGTTTAAAGAGGGAGTGGTTATTTTTAGCAGCCATTTATCTTAAAAAATAGCTGCAGCTGGAACTATTGCCAAGCCGTGTTTCTGGTGGAAGTATTTACCTCAATACTAGCTCCATGATTAGAGAATCAATAAAGACTGACAACTTGCATGAAAGTAAGCATACTATAAATAGATAGCAATGTTTTTTTCGGGAAAATATACAAATACCACAGCGCTGAGAATACTGTTACCTTCTAAACTTAGCTGAAGGATTTCAAGATATACCAGTGCTTCAGACAAATTACTAATTCAGTAATCACACACAAAAGGGACAAATTGTTTGGAAATTTAGCTTATTAATATTATAAGAAAGTATTACATGGCAATGTAGGAAAAAACCCACATTATTTCATCGTTCATCCATGCGTGATGAAAAACCTTGGCAAAGATCACAATGATTATCAACTGTACAGCTCCCTAGATTTTTCCAGGTGTAAGTTGGACAGGCGGGAAGAAGACTAGAGGAAGACTAGAGGAAGATATCAGGTGGAGTCTGAATCATACAGGCGGCATCTGGCAGCCAGATCCAGATCACCGCCTGACGAGAACCAGACTATGTCGACAACCACTTGACAAACTTCAATCTTATCAGTGGAACACCACACAGACCCCCTCCCACCCTCATTACATCAGTGGGTGGAACACCACACCTCATTACATCAGTGGAACACCACACTACCTCCCATCCTCATTACATCAGTAAAGGCTCAGTTAAACACACAGCTTTCCATTGTTTTGCTGGACAGCAGAATGGTTTCCCCATGTGGTTTCAGTGTGGACAGTTCATGTGTTTATATAAGGACCGATCAGTTGCAGCGATCAGTTGCAGCGTTAGATCTGAACACCACTCTATCTGTGGGTAACTTCACCCTAACTCTCCCACTCTTATTATGTGGGTAACACCACTCCATAGCACTGAAGTCAGTAACACACTCTTATCATACATTGAATACAACTTATCAATATGTCCTATCAGAAAGTTTCTCTAGTCAGTGGCTGGCAGTATGGCTTCCTAGCCTTGCTACACTGACATGGATATGACGAGGTTTGGCCAGTAAACTTCTAACAATGTATTAACTTATAACCAGAACTTAAAAACTAAGAGCTAATAATCAGTATTACGTAATCTTTGGATTCAACTTTTAAAAATAAATTTGTGTCAAATTTAAAAAAGAAATAATAAAAAAATATAACAAAGCACTGCCTCTAACATCAATAAAGCAAAAACAAAATTAATTGTTTCCAACAAGACTGAGAATGTCGCCATGGTAGAAGTAAACCTGAACAGACAGATATAAACCTATACAGACAGATGTAATCCTGTACAGACGGATGTAATCCTATACAGACAGATGTAAACCTATACAGACAGATGTAATCCTGAGGGCCTATTCTCAAAACCTTCTTACGTTCTTCTTAGCCTAAGAACATACAGTAACATTTTCATATCTCTGCTATATGAATCTTTAAAATTGTCGTACGATTGTAAGAGCGTTTCGAGAATAGGCCCCCAGGTTTAGATCAAGTGAATAGCTCTAGTAAGCTAGAGCCTGCAGTGTATAAGTTCCTTGTCTTGAGAATGGAGAATTCCAGTTGGATAAAGACAAAATGCATGTACTAACATCACGGAATCGGTCATACATGTCTATCTTTAACCCTTTCCCTGTTGGATTAGGCACAGGCACGGGCACTGCTATTTAGGGCATCTCTGGTTGTCTCCAGCTGGGAGACGGTTAATATTAAAATCCTAATTCTGTGAACAATTCATTGCAATAAAGAAATAAAAACAATAATGTATCTACCACCAGCACAACACTTCCTACTTTATAACATCTTATAACTGTGACCTTGACCTACATAATGGGAGGAAGGTCATGTACAGCAAACACTACACTACAGCCCTTGTGGCTGGGCCATGTTCTAATTGCACACTTCCTGTACACAGCCTAGTGTGTGTCCACTTCACTGTGCAGTGGTCGGAATAACCTACTAACCTACTGACTGGAGCATGTTGAATGACTAGAACTAGCATGTTGAATGATTAGAACCAGCATGTTGAATGATTAGAACCAGCATGTTGAATGATTAGAACCAGTGTGTTGAATAATTAGAACCAGCATGTTGAATAATTAGAACCAGCATGTTGAATGATTAGAACCAGCATGTTGAAAGATTAGAACCAGCATGTTGAATGATTAGAACCAGCATGTTGAATTACTAGAAGCAGTGGAATAACTGAAGGGTGTGCATTTGTTTTTTTAAACACCAAAAATAACATTTAAATTTGGGCTTAGAGCTGCTTTCAAGATCACATATGTCACGGTTTGTCAGTTTAGCGCAGAAGGAAACTGACGGACCAATGATGAATTTATTAAATAATTTTATGTGTGACTCCATCCAAGTTATCTCACATGTATTGTCCTTACCTTTTGCCACCTAATGTGTTGCCCTTTCATATCATCACCTTGTTTTCACATTATTGACACCAAATATATTGCACATAGTAGACCCTTATTACACCAATGATACCTAACAGTGCTAGAAATATAGAAAACAATAAGAGGGTCATTCGACATAGGCCCAATGATAATGGTGGTGAAATCTGTAATATGTAGGGGGTCCCATAGATATCCTTTTAATATTGAATATTTTCAAATGACCCCAGGACCCCCATTAAATTCGGACACTGACAAAAGTGCACACTAAAGTGCAAAAAGAAATCAGTGATCGATACATACTGATGTGTTGTATACTAAATTGTCAAGAACTATGTGTAAAGTGGTGGGGTTTACCAGGGAATGGCGCCACTCCGGGGGGCCCCTTCTTCTCCACCTCGGCCAGGAACTGAGCAGAGTTGAGATCCATTAGGAGCTGGTCCAGCTCAGACAGGTTGGAGCTGAGTTGAGACATCCCTTGTTGTTGTCTCCCCTTGTCAGGCAGCGACGACGCCAAGTCCGAACTTTGTGACGTGTCTGACGTCGGGGTCGTCTCTCTCATGCGAAAGTTCTGTGGCTCGTAAATAGGCTGAAAGTAAACAGTCAGATGTAGTCTACATTTAGCCATCAGTGGCATGTATATTTTGGTTATGAATAAATGGAAATTAAGCTGTAGAATTACACAAAGTATTTCCGTAATATTTAGCTGGGGATGGATAAATATTGAGATGCAAAATAAGTAATAAACCAGCTTTGTTTGTATCCTTGCCCTTGAATGGATGCTACATGTAATGTGGGTTATTAGCAAAACCTAAAATAAAAATGATATCTTTAGAAAAGTGTATTTATTGACATTGAAGACGTTCAGTCAGGTTCATGTCCTATAATCTATCCAATAAGCCAAAATACTGAAACTTATCAGTCAAAAACAACCTCACACCGTATTCCACAATTATTTACATTATGTCCACTTCCTGTTTGTTTAAGTCCTATATTGAAATGTATGGAATTACCCATGGCAACAATATTAATATACAACTGTGGTGGGGATTGGAGTTTCAAACCACTCATACCATGACTTATCAGTCTGTGGAAGAAACCTGCAACACCCATAGCACTGAGTCTTCCAGAAAACCTGCAAGCACCTGCTGATACTAACGAACCAAGGAAGATAACTCCATGGCCACATATCCTATTTGCATTGAACACTGATACAATACAGAGTCCCCGAGGCAGGTTCAAACTCCGGACAGTTGCCTCTAATGTGTTCTAATGTCCTATGATTTCACCACTGTTTTACCACCTAGCCCTCACCCAAGTAACAATGGCTTTAGTGTACATACACACCTGGCGTAAATATGAATGGAAAGAAAAATTAATCCAGACGATCTGGCACAGAAAGTATTGAATACACAGAGACTTGAACAGTAGAATACAATAGGGCTGTCAGTACACATGAACTAACCTCTGATTATGACCTGTGTCTGGGAATTACATATGCTATGGTATGTTGTAACAATATGTCTTCGCAAATATATTTAACTCATAATTACCTCCATAATTGCAATGACCTTTCAGGCTTGTTGAATGTGATACAGAATAATTTGTTGAACTTTTCTATCCAGCTCTTCAGACTCTCAATGAAACAGTATTTAGCAAATAATATTTTTTTAAATATGACTTGACATGCAGGTCAGAAGATCTTTCAAAATCAAAGTCTAGCTGTTGTTCAATGTCTATGTCTGTGTGACTTTTAGTTCACATGGTATAACCATGGATAACAGGATAATAATTGCAAAAAAAGAGTAGACCCTGAAATATCTGACTGACAAATTAGACCCTGAAATATCTGTCTGACAAATTAGACCCTGGCTGAAATATCTGACTGACAAATTAGACCCTGATGTGGAAATATACAATAACAATTACTGTCATATAATGCAGGTTCAAATATTGAATGTTTCACAAGAAATGACAAACACAATTCCCCCATAATCATTACACAAATCTGCCATGCATTTCTTAGTGCTTGCCATCAGTATTTGCCATCAACGTCACATTAACTATGCATTTACTATTTACTGGGATCATATTAAACACAGTGGGATATCATAAACATGTCTAGCACGGCAACTGTGTGCTAGGTTTGGCAGGCACTGCTAAAAACAGCGAGCACAATCTATTCAGCTGTCCTGATCTTGCAGAGGAAGGCATGTGAAATGTCTGGGATGGTACAGAGTAGAGCATAAGAATTTAGAGCGGAGCATTAACCCCAGGAGAGCATTAACCCCAGCATGTTGAGTCACTGAACTGTATACCTAGCCATATCAGATTCCTGGAAGAAATCAGCACCAGTTTTAAATCTGGAAGGCTCATACAGTAACCGAAGCAAAACCATAACCTCATCAAATTTCACTTCAGTGAACGTCTCTACGGTAAAACTGTGAAAGTTCCAACCCTGGAGCTACTGTAATCAGTGACCTGGTCATTCTTGTGTCAGTGGTGCAATATTGATAACTTGGCCCAGAAATTACAAAACATTTTGAGTAAGATTTCATGCTCAAGATCAAATTTTTAATGGTGATTTGTGAACAAAGCCTTGAGTTGAGCATGAGCGTATCTAAAAAATGTTTTCTACTCTCAGGGCCTGGTATATATTTCCATCAGTTTTACAAAGACATATATAAATGTTAATGACCAATATAACTTTGTAAAAATAGTAGTATTTCCATATAAAATGCAAATTTCTACCCTATTTTTCGATGTTTTACAGGATCTGCATTGAGTTCGGTATAATTACAAATCCAGCAAGACATAAGCCTCCACTATGTAGACATGTACTGTACGTATCTATAGCAGGCTTGTGAGGGCTGCTAACTGCTCACAGTATCTGCCTAGATGTGACTCAGATGTGTGGGAGAGTAAACAGTAGCAGACACAAGGATCTACATTAACCTCCTCCCTGCTGAAGGCAACTGCAGATGTCCTACATAGCTATGGTTAATCCAGCAGGGAAAACAATAAATATGGTATACCAATTTGAAGTCCAGTCTGATGAATTCAAAGTATTACTAGTGCATCATTGAAAAGAAATTCTTGATTCTATAGCAATATAGAAATAAGCACAGAAATTGACTTTAAATACACCAATAATGAGAACAAGTCTTTAATGAATGTCAAATATTGTCAGAATTGCTGAAAATAACATAATTAATTCAGAAATGAATGCAGATCGGTCATCAAGCTGTATATTTCTCCTCAAAAATAAGTAATAGAATTAATGTAAATTTGAGATGACAATGATATATTTACCATACAGATTAGACTAAATTTTGTAATACCTACAATTTCAATAAGCAAAGCCTAGTGACAAGCTTGTACCTACCAGGTTCTCCAGACAAGGTGCACACTATGATATGTCATGTAATATACATGACAAGTATGATCTTAAATACAGGAAGAAGACAGCACTTGTTCATGGTAACAATATCCTGTTGTTGTAGACCTACACCTACCATCCTAATCTTACAAGTGTTGGATGAAACAATGACATTATTCTATCATCCCAAATAAAAATATTTATTACGGAACTAACCTCACAATTTAAAGGCTATTTTAGGGACCTTGTCCCAAAACTAAACAAGAAAAAGTTTCACATTTAACATATTGTTACATGTAACATATTGTTACAGAATTTAATCATGTAAATATACTCAGTTAATAGTTCTAAACAACACCCATATAATATATAATATAAAATATATTGTATATAAAATGGGCATTGTTTTGAAATGAAGTACGGTATGTGATATTAACTGTATAAAGTGATACTGCTAAATTTATTCATATAAATTACATCATAACATTCTGTTGGTAAATACATAATTATATAATATTAAAGAAATACAAATTTAGGGTTCATTTGAATTCCATGTAAATATAAAACTATGATATTTCTTGAACGATACTACACGTTTTGTAGTTTCACCTAGTCTTGTGTTCAAGTAGTGGCATGATAATGATATTCTGTATTTTATTAAGTTCACGTCAGAAAAAATAACTACGCAGAGTAATGAATATCCCTACACCAAGGTTCTATCTTGACTAGCTACAGCCACAAAGAAAGTGAAAGGTACGGAGATGTTTTCCTCCTCATATCCAGTCCTTCATCAATCTCGTATTGCCCTGCTAAGTAAATCACCATCCAACAGTCGTAAACCGACGTTGCAAAAAGTCTAAAGCATCCCTCGTATCAAATGATTTAAAATGTGCACTGTTGCTGGAAACTGTGACAGTATTCTAATGATTCAATCACTTTCCAAATAATAGCATTTCACCTACTTTCGGAGAAACACTGTTTTCCGAAGCCAACATATCATATTCATACATTATTTATTGCTTATCTTAAGTTCTGTTGCAAAATATATATTTTTACAAAATTGAGATCACTGTGAATCAGCAATGAGTAGGAGTGGGAACAACATGGCCTATAGAGTTACACACACAGACAGCTATTCTGGTGTTTGTATGGCTATTTCTAGGCCCGAAGCCCACCTGCACTGGCACTGCTTGTGTTTGCACCAGAAAATGTTCAACTCTTAACAGTAGAAAGAGAATAGCCCAATATAGCATAAGACTTTAGATTAACCACATAAATACTCTGTCTTCAGAATAATTCATGCGATTACTCTAAATTCATAATTACATTAAATATTGTATAATGTTAATTAAATGTCAGAAATGTCCAGTAGAATGAATATGACATGGTTAGCTATGTAACGTTTAACCCTCTCCCTGCTGTATTAGTCACATCCACTGCTCTTGAGGGCATCTCTAGTTGCCTTCAGCATGGAGAGTTAATGGTATGTAATCTATTCAAGAACATATAGGGTTAACGTCAACCATCCCACAATGGTGTCATTGTTCATTCCATAAATCCTGTACATGCTTTCTTCCTTTTCCACGAACTAATTTGGAATTCTGTATTTTTTCCACTAGCCTTTGTTTCTCATCAAACTAAATCAATTCCAGCACAGAGATGTAGATGGGAGATAAATCAGAGATGGAGATGGGGATAAATCAGGGCTGTGCACTTCCTGGTGTGGCTGGAAGTCCAGACAGCCGACAGCAGAACAGCTGACAGTGTGTGTTTACATGGACATTATGTGGTATTTACTAGTAATTATATGTGTGTGTGCTATCTGGCTGTACAGGAGCATGAAGCTCCTAAAATCTTAGGTATCATTTCTCAAAGCTCTCATATCTACTATGAGACCATAGTATTCTCATTGCGGTCTCTAATACAGGGAGACTAGACACTTACGACCAGACACTTACGACCAGACACTTACAAGAGCATTATGGTCTCATAGGGGATAAGAGAGCTTTCTGAAACGATATCATATGGACACTTCTATAAATTATACACATGTAACAAATTTATCATTATTCAGAACTTGTAATCTACACCCCTGAAACTATTCAGAATTGGGTCAGCGCAAATGGACTGTTCCATTTCTACTTTCTGATTCAGACTAACTAAACAGAAAGTAGACGTAGGAAAAACACTGTCGTATTTCAGTTTTAGGGGGATACATTTGCAGAATATGTAGTGGGCTTATATGGCCCACTTTGCGCATCTTTTGAAAAAGGGTGGTGGTCTTATACCCAAATATGGGCTTATACCCCACGATATACAGTAGTAATAGTTTACCGAAAAATGGTTATGGGAGAAAAAATGTGTAAAGTTGTAAAAGGTTTATGAAAGGTGATATCCAATCAGATGTGATGTCATAATGCTTGTGACATGATAAATGGCTGACATGGCAGCAGCCATTGTGTTGTACATGCCGATTTCTACAGGTTGTTACAGGACTACAACTGACCAATCTTATACAGTATCTAGAATCTATTCTGAATAATAATACGTGGTAGTTGTGTACTGTGGGTGTTCAGGTGTAGTTACACTGTAGTCAGTTCACCCACTTTCTACGTGATTGTTGTCTTGATATTTACTATAGAAAACACAAATCCCAGTATTCCCAACATCAGGAAGTTCTATTTAAAGGTTTGGAAGAAATGTAACATGTCACTGAAAACATGCAGCAATTGTCACGACTCTGGTTATATAACACCTGATAATGTAATGGTAAGTAAATACTGTATCACTTCTGAGGACATGCTCTATGGAGCCAACAATATCCAACACTGAAGGTAGATGGATATGTCTTAATGTGTAGTTTCTTACCCTCATTGCTTCATATCTCGTGGCTGGTATTTGGGTAAGGGCAATATAGGGAATATGGTTGGTAAGGCAATAGAGGGAATGTGGTTGGTAGGGAAATAGGGAATGTTGTTGGTATGGCAATAGAGGGAATGTGGTTGGTAGGAAAATAGGAAATGTGGTTGGTATGGCAATAGAGGGAATGTGGTTTGTAGGGCAATAGAGGGAATGTGGTTGGTAGGGCAATCAAGGGAATGTGGTTGGTAGGACAATCAAGGGAATGTGGTTGGTAGGGCAATCAGGGCAATGTGGTTGGTATGGCAATCAAGGCAATGTGGTTGGTAGGGCAATCAAGGGAATGTAGTTGGTAGGGCAATCAGGGCAATGTGGTTGGTAGGGCAATCAAGGCAATGTGGTTGGTAGGGCAATCAAGGCAATGTGGTTGGTAGGGCAATCAGGGGAACGTGGTTGACAGGGCAGTAGAGGGATGCTTTCAGCAACCTAACTTGACAATAATGAACAAAACAACTTTACATCCTCCTCCCAAAGCATACCTGGTCATGTCCGCGGGGTGGAGGTAGACTGTCTAGGACATCCCCGGGGGGTGGGGGTGGCAGCGGGGGTGTGGAACTGCGCGAGTCTCTGCTGGACGCAGAGCTGTCTCTGTTGGTGATGACCTGAGCTGGAGGGCTGATCTGATGCTGGTACGTGGAGATATTCTGTGTCGTTGACTGCAAGTCAGCTAACAGGGCATCTGCAACACAGAGAGGGTTAACTAACATTAGTATGGTCAGGACTAAGTGCAGTATGATTAGCAATACATCAGCAAGTCAAAAAACATTTGTATGTAACATTAATTGCTAGATAGAGCAGTAGTTGGTTGTTTACATTGTATAGCAGGCAGTCAACAGCCTTGAAGGTCAGGAACTCATGAGTTGTGTCTGTAGCCATGTTCTAAGTGTTTGTAGTCAGCACCATCACACACATGCAGTCTGTACAAACCAGGGACTTGAAATGAACCACTAATCCTGGATATCATTTACAATGTGGCTAATAACCTTATTTAAACCTTTTACTGGAAACATCTATCAGTCTCGGCTAAATGGAGTGAGTGGGTGAGTGAGTGAGTGAGTGAGTGTGCTATTGTTTTACGTCGCAGCAGGAAACTTTCAACCATCTGCGACGTTGGCCTAATGGAAAATGCAAATTTGTAGTGGACATGTACAATTGTAGCAAGATATTTCAACATCACAATTCAGCAGTAACTAAAACATCAAGTATAAAACTACATGTATTAGTAATTGCATAGCATGTCAAAGGATGATTACAATAAAATACTACTGAAATACCAATCCATTACTGAAGCCAAGTTTGAAAATGCTTGGCGAGGTTAATGCATGGAATTTGGTCATATGCATCACACTATAATACCAGATGATAGCAGTGTCCATCTAAAGTCAAGTGCCTATTTATACCAGACAGAAACTCATACAAAGGAAGATAATCCAACTTTACTTGCCTGAATGCTGAAGCCAGTTGTCAGAGAATGCTCGGAGGAAAGTTATCCATCTACCCTCAACAACCACAGCTTCCTCTCTACCCAGTGTCTACATGTCTCCTCATCATTTAATTAAGCAGGAAGGAAGTGTTCCCCCTTAATATATCCCTCCCCCATCTACAGGAATATGGCTTCCTGGAAATCTTCAAACAAAGAATATTTAACCCAAGATCAATCCTAGACCAAATGACCTATTTATTCTTTTCAACAAATCTTGCGTGGCCTTCTAAAACGACAGCATGGGTTTTCATGATAACACTTTGAAATGCAATATTGAAATCAGAGACACATTGAGACTGATGGACAATTTCACAAGGCTGCCAGGAATACAGGTGATCTGGGCCTGTGAGGTGTTTGTGAAGGTGAGCCCCAGTACATCCTCCTCCAAGGTAAGCTGACGAGTACTCACAGATGTACCGACTCATTACCCTGAGTGAACAAATATGTGTAGGTAAAGCGGAAAGGAAGTCAACACAAAACCCAGTCCTTGCTACTCCTAGTCAGCAGTCTGATATTCCAGATTCATAAACAAGACAGCCTTCAGAATGTACAAAGTGGACCCATTGCCATCTGTTGTATAATGGAGGTGGGTGCAAAAAGGTGGATCCATTGCCCTGTGCTATTATAGTGGTGGGTACAAAAGTGGTTCCAATACCCTGTTTTATGAGAGTGGATCCAATATCCACTGTGCTTTCATACTAGAGGCGTGTCCAAAAAGGGATCCAATACCTTACTATATTATATTATATTATATTTAATTAGTGGTAACTACAAACTGGATACAATGCTTTCGTTTTAACATTTAATAATTTGGCTGGAGCTACTCATGTACACACAATGCAGGTGTGAATGTCAAACAGCCTAATTGACATGAATGTAGAAGTTTGCAGGCTATTCACAAAACTATGGTGTGCATGTTTTAGACAGAATAGTAAGATAGCTGTTTTAACATGTGTAAAGATAGTCATGATGAAGCCTAATGGCAGTTTGTGCTGGACTATGATAGAATGTCCACACACAACCATCTGCAAGACATGAGGCAGCAATCAAAATACACTGCTGTAGCATTAACTTGGACTTTAACTCCAGTCTCGCCAAACAACACTGAGCTAGTAAGACATATGGCAGTTAATATTAACTACTGGTATCACATTAAATACTAATTCCTATTAAACATGTTTAATAGAAAGATAATCAGCAAATAGTTATTAGAGTAGGAAAATGTTAACAAAATAATTGTGTATATTGTTGGTTAAAATTAACATATTAAAATTAAAGATAATCAGCAAATAGTTATTAGAATAAGAAACTGTTAACAAAATAATTGTGTATATCAGTGGTTAAAATGAACGTATTAGAACAATAGTCTTGATTTTGATGAAAACGTATTGTAAAAGCCTAAGAAATCCTAAATTTACACTAGTCCTCATAATCATAAATACAAGTTTATTTTAGGCTAACATAGGTAATAGAAATCATAAATATTTCACAATGACAAGTACATCTTCATCATTTGTGTTACATCTGTACTGACAATTTAGCAATCAATCTCATTACCAATGAAACAAATATGAAGGTAATAATATTGTTCTACTTTTCAGACCTAATTATTTAAACTTTATACACACAATACAAACGCCTACCGACTAAAACCCTCCTACCTTATTAGACGATGTTGTATAATGTCTGACCTTGAGGTTACAGGTAAAACTTTCCTACCTACAACAGTACAAGGAGGAACCTCGACCCTCATCTGAGGAAGAGGGTCGAGGAGGACACCTGTTCCAGATAGCATTCCTTGTAAATATCAGGAACAGGCCAGAAATATACCACCACATATAACATCCCCTCCCTTGCAGGCCGTAAATAGGTGAAGGCCATTGGAACCAATAGCGGACAAATAATGGACTATATGCCAACTTCCACAGGCAATAAAGTAGGTCTAACAGTTAAAGAGTAAAGATGACATAAACCATAAATAAAATCAACATAACTCACACAATTTCTTGGATTAATTGTAGGAGAGTTTCGACCTACTATTTTTGGCAAGGGAATGGCCTTAAAGGTCAGAGGTCTCCCAATTATACACAAGGTATGGCAGCATGACCCATTAAGGCCATGCAGTTGGATATAATGGTACACATCATGTGTTGTAAGCACACTACTAACTAACTAGCAACTATGTAGCAACATTTTTTCTCCACACAATTATATTCCTGAGAGTTAAATTTTATTTTTTACATTATTTTTCATCAACTAGTAATGGATTATTTGACCTCCTAAATTGTAAAATTAATAAAAAAAATCTGAATTTCCAGTCAATAAAATTTGTACATAGAAATATAATGATCAACCATGTGCATTAACAATATGACTCTTTAAAGTCATGTCACCTACGGTTTTAACAATTGATCATGGTTATGGAAGACAAAAAATATAGAGGATACTTAATTGTGTTTCTCAAATATCATGTTTTATGTCATCTCTTGAAGCGGGGAGGCTATATTATCACTTGTGGTGAGTGATAATATAGCCTCCCCGCTTCAATTTTGCTTTTTTAAATGAGGAATGTGGGTGTAAATAGGCGAACAAAGACAGCAATTTGTAGATTTGCCCCCCACGAGACAGTGAGCAACAACAGGAGGCAACAATATGAGTAAGTTACAATGACAACCATTACTGCAAATGGTTGACATCAAGCGTCATGAGCGAGAATAAACTTAACGACAGACAGGATGGCAATTATCGGAAGCAGCTATGAATCATGTACCCATTGAGACTTTGTAGTAGGCACTGCGACGTGTTCATGCACACGACACAGCCCATGAACGCCACGAACACCATGAACGTCCTACTGGTAATGAACACGTCCTACTGGTAATCAGGAGTTTCCTTGTAACCAATTATAGTCCACGTATACATACAGGAAATAGCCAATGAAGCCGGCGGAGGAGTAATTAACACATGCTGGCAGTGAAACAATCAATGATGCTTTGGTATTTACTGCTTATTCACTAGTGTTTTATGTGTCCAGTGTATTGATTTATCCATATCTCTAGTGTATAGATTTATCCATAAATCCATACACATGATGCATCATAAAAACACATATGCCCCGAGTGATACTGCCACAACATGCTGACATGTTTCAATCTGATTTTGATTATTGAAATGCATACCAGTAGTCATTTGTTGTTAACATGATCACAACAGCTGATGAAGTAAACGTCCCAGGAGATGGGGCAACTTTCATAGAACGTATGCTGTATGTAACACTGCATGAAGGGGAATAAGTGTTTTTAGTACAGTCCCGCTGAGAAATTTATTTCCCTCTCAATTGTTTAATATAAGTGTGATACAGAGGATATTATCAAGATCATGTGAACTAAACAGATCAGACAATTTGACATGTAAGCAGGATAAGAGCTATAATCACAAACATGTTCAACCATGATGATACATTGTCTCAAATAAGAAATAAAGGATAAAACTATTATCATGACAACATTTTAAGCATGCTAGTACTCCGGTAGTATCATTACTTTACTAGTTTTGAGGTTTTTTTAAATTAGGGTTTAGAGTCGCTTTCAAGATCCGTAGCGCTGAATGTTGCAGTAAACCTGCGAGCACCAGCATGTACTAACAAGACCAAGGATGATAACTGCATTGCCACTCTAGATACATCATCGCATCCTATCAATACCACGTCAGAAGCGTAACTTTCGCGAACATTGATGCCGCGCTCCCGGAGGGCAAGATTTGAACCTGGAACCTCGGGTTCCGAAGTCCAACTAGAACGTTGCACTAACACCCGCCCTACTTTACTAGTAAATCATCCAAATTGTATCCACTTACACTAACATTCCTGAAATACACTGCACAGGTAGGAGGGTACATGGATGACGTGGCTTAAGCTGTGTTAGTCACTAATATGCAGGTACTGTACTTAGAACTGACGTGAGTACATGGAGCCTACTCCTGAAATTAATTGGAGTATAATTTACACTCAGTTAAACTCACACATGCATTGGCAGATAAGTGTAGGGAGGAACATCAACAAGTACACAAACATGGAGATCAATACTTAAGATCCAGACTCTTCAGATCTTTATATTTTATTTGCATTTACAATAATACACAATGAATATCAATATCTGCAATTTCACTGACATTCAAACTAACTGTTTACGATGGAAAGAGAGCCTGCAGTAACTACACAGCATTATGATCAGAGATTGCCAATGGATTAACCAATCAGCAGACGAAAGAGTGACCATCTGACCATAGCTGACCAATGGATTAACCAATCAGCAGACGAAAGAGTGACCATCTGACCACACCTGACCAATGGACTGAGCCACAAGCCATGGCAGATGCAGTTGAACCAAGGTGGAACAACTGTGCAATATACATCAGGATAGCCCTGTGGAATTTAAACCAGAACCGTACACGGAATTCCAACTCTCAACTCGGAATAATATATACAATGTGAACTTGTCAAGCTGGCATGCCACCATACACACAAACAAACATTGCAGCATTCAATGTGGGTAATGCAAGAAGAGTTATACATACTATGCCTATTAATTCTGATCACATGCTGAGATTGCTACAAAAAACACATTCCTATATGACAGGCCCTGTTATGAAAAACCCAACAAAATTAGCACACGTGGCAGATAATTAAGAGAAGCACCATTAGGAGGCACAAATAGCTGCTGACACAGGGGCACCTCAACACAGCCAGTGTTCTCAGTACACAGTGAGTAGGGAAGGACAATGACATATGCTACACAACACTGGACATGAAGCATGGAGAACATAGCTCACGTCAACCATAGCCCACATTAACATGCCGTTTCTCAAGTGCCCAACACAGATGTTTCAGAAACATGATTAATCTTCTCTTCGTGCGTATATTCTGAATGCAAAAAAAAAATATCCACAAAAAATCTTTCCGAAAATTTGAGAATCAAAATTACATATTAAATGACACTTAGTGATATGGTAATAGCCTTGCATCATATTTATTTTAGTTAAATTTTAAAGGTAATTGGCTTGATGAGTGATAAATAACTAGCCAGATGAGAATATTTAGTAATATAGATAATATTTAGTAATACAGATAATATTTAGTGATAATATTTAGTAATACAGATAATATTTATTTAGTAATACAGATAATATTTAGTAATACAGATAATATTTAGTAATACTATTTAGTAATACAGATAATATTTAGTAATAATATTTAGTAATACAGATAATATTTAGTAATACAGATAATATTTCTCACAAGTCTTGCCGCCAACAAAGTCAGGTGAAGACATGTAGATAATAAAAATAATAATAATGTGCATATTAATATTGCGACAAATCGATGCTCGGAAGGCTTATAGTGCTATTATTACCATGGTCAATGGATCAATGTGCACTCACCTTCACCTTCTCAATTTCCTGGAGACTATACAACCCACTAAGCTGCCAGTTAAGGCACTCGGTATACATTCACAATTCCATCTCATCCTACCGGGTACCCATTCACAGTTGGGTGGACTGGAGCAGTGAGGATCTAAGCACTTTGCTCAAGAGTACTACACAATGGCATGAGCTAGGCTCGAACCCAGGACCTCTGGGTTATGAGGAAGGCTCGCTACCTCTAGACCACTGCGCTCCCACCAGATAGTGAGATACACAGTCCTACCATTGATGCTGTTAGCAAGGTTACTTTGGAGCAAAGTCCAAACCTAACAGATGCACTACAACATTGCAAGTGATTGTATTGACCTTGAGATCCTCATTACCTGTGTGACTTGCACACCTCCTAATACAGTCCCATGTAACACGACTACAACCTCACATTTATATGTCGGTCATGCGGAACACCTCTGTATAAATTATGAAATAATGTCGCCCCAACAACCACCAGTTGGAATACCAGATACGATAAAATATGTACAAAACTTCCCAAATCAAATATATAAATAACAAAATATGACACAATGTCAGTCCAAGATTGACAGTACCGTACCTACTCTTGTTGAGACATCGGCTACACCAGTTGTCTAGCATGAAGACAGCATTATGGAAAGTAACTTTCCCATACTCTTGTCCAATCCTACTATTGCTGTCTTCACAGAGTGATTCACACGACCATGCCCACACAATGCTATACACCAATATGCCCACACAATGCCATGCCCACACCAGTGTCATCTACACCTGCAGACCAACACTTGAACCTGTACACTAATACACAAACCACAAACCCTAGAGTTAATTTTCTGCCTGACTAGCTTTCTTTTCATCGGATGTACTCTCTAATTTCTAAACAGCATCAGTTACTGAACACCGATCTTCAACTCTGGATCAACACAATCACAAACCCTGACACTACACCACACTATGATCTGCTACTCCACACTACACCACACTATAATATTACTTACCAGCGTGATTTCCAGGGTGTACAGGATTTTAACAAGCAAAAACTTCTCTTATATAGGAGAAATTTCGACATGTAAAACCCGAATGCACCATAAATCACGCCGGTAACGAATGTATCCAATATCATAATAGATTTACATACCTTTAGGAAAGCGAACTTGTTATTATCAATGCAAAATGTTTTTCTAACGTGCGAGTAGAGGGCAGCCACTATGACATCACAGTGATCATGATGTCACAATTTTTTAACTACGGCCAAACCAGGTGCTATGACTATTATGCTAAAAACATTGAAGTTTGCTTTCTAAACCCATCTGCCACTGTATAAGCAACTAATTAATTATCTAAACATTTCTAAACATCTCTAAATCAAGATTGCTTTTATTAAAACATGGACATTTAAAAAGTTTTAAAATGTCTCCTAATTGAACTGTTACCCGAAGAGGTTTAACAAACATCTGTATTATCTCTGTATTATCAGGTGATACTGATATTTACTCAACTCCCATGAATCTCTCAACCATGATATTTTTAGTATCTTCTGAAACTTATTCATATTTTTTAAGCAATCATATTCGAGTACAATTTATCTTCAGTCACATGAATCATGAACATTTTTATTTTTAAACCCTAGAACAACTTTCATGATCTTGCCACACTTATCTGTTGGCGCTCAGACAGACAGACAGACAGAGACACAACCAAGAACTCTGCCAGAGAAATGTCCCCATGACCTGATGACACTCACTATAAAACATCAAGTTGTCTCCAAACACAGCCCCTCCTTGTAAAGAGACTATCCAGGCCCCGGGACACACTTCACGAATCAGTGTGTAACCTAGAAATATACACCTCACAAATCAGTGTGTAACCTAGAAATATACTGGCATGTGTCCCTTTTCTTTAGATGTGTCATAGGCAACTCTAAAACTCATGAACTACTCTTCGACACATTGCAGACACATTGCAACGAAAAACACCATCCATACACAAACAACTTACTAAAACAAATATACTTACAATAACTTAAAGAAAGTGAAGCCAGCTAGTGAAAACAAACAGAAATAGGACATCTCCTTGTGGACCTCACTGTATGTGATACTCTCTGATAGGGGTTAGATACTCTGGATAGTGGTAAGAACTCACATTCTGTACGTGATAGGAGTTAGAAAGCCACCATCCATAACTTTCCGGAATGCACAATGCTTGAGCTCATCTTCACATTACAGATTGCCAGACTGTCATTAAAAGCTGGCAGACAATGTGGGTAAACCAGCAGACACCCTCAGTAATGCCCGCAGACTACATCATAATTGTTGCTGTGTTATTAATGTACAAATATGGAATGTTTGTCATGCACACAGTAACATTCCTACCTCAAACTCAAATTGCATTTATACATGTATGTCTTACAATACACACCATGGGATATTATACAACTTGATTTCAAAAGCACAAATGCCGAGCAGTGATGTGTATACCACAAGGAAACAGAATATACCATCGTAATAATTGTTTATCTCAAATGGTTTTATTATTCAATAGTTCTACAATAGTTGTAGAATGTCTACCATTCAATGAACTTAATAAATATATAACCTATATTCTTAGTATTCCATTTTATTATTATTACTGGTAGATTTAATATATATCTCTGAGAAATGTGCTATATATGGTATATATGAGTGTATAAGATTGAAGTGTTGATTATTTGGATTGGAATACAACGTGGGTAAAGCTGGCAGACTACATGGGTAATTTACCAATGTGGGTAAAGCCATGATAAACATGGGTAAAGTCATCAGAAAAACATGGGTAAACTTATACATCTAATTGAGCATTTCACAAATTCCTAACACTGCCAGAAGTATGTGTCATGCTAAGAATTGTGGTATATGAATGCCCTTTAATCGCACATTGTCATTGGACAAATTGTAAGCTTTCATTTCGAACATGCATCTATGATCTGCTAGTGCTGTTTTAAAGTGGGTACTATCAATAACTGCAGGAATACACTACATTTATTTAAATTCAATCTATCAACCGTATACAGAATTAAAAAAATCACCCGACTAGTCAAATACCTCTAATTGCAGTCGACTGTCGGCAATCTCAACTAATTGTTGACTACTTGACTAGTTCTTTTAGCCTTAATATCTACTAACAATTTGTAAACAAATCCAATTTATCAATGTACTTTTCAGCGACTACAGTCAGCCAGCTGCAAGGATGTGGTAATATTGAAGCAATCTAACAGCTTTATTGCTGTTTCACCATGTTCATAGATACATCAGCACCACGAACTTCCAGCACTCTGTGAAGTGGCCATAAATGTCTCAGCCAGTGCCCCATGTTATCTAGTGCGCCATTGCTGCTGCACCATGCACAGTGGGCCCAGCTCACAGCTGCCCTCTAGATACTGGAACTCAACGCTTATTTCTTTGTTCTCACCACATAACTACAGATTGTACACGGTTCAATGTTCTACGGTAGATGCCAAGAAATGCCTGTTTTACACAATATTGCATACCAAAGATTAGTCACTGGGAAATGTAATATAGTTGCTATGGCAACAGAAAAATAGAAAGACGCTTCAATTGAATGATAATTTGCCAGGGTTGTAGAGAACGTGTGATAACACAGTGAGTGAGTGATTATGGAGTTTAATGTCGCTGCGGGAATCTATCACACATTTGCGATGAGTGATAATACAGTATGTAGTACGTTAGTCAGGAGGCCAGGTTGACATTTTTCATTTCCGTTAAACATTCTGAGTAGAATATGCCAACATGGTGGAAACACTTCTGTACATGTTCCTCATGAAGTAAAAAAGATTTGGCACTCTGAGAAATGTGCTACTTGACAACAGTGGGGCAACACTATTTAAGCTTGAGGTTCCATGTACACCATTTTATCAAATAACAGTTGCTAACAAATAGTATAAATTTGCTTCAATAAGAGTT
>JAUTBT010023802.1:0-20350 GCA_032361225.1 Lepetodrilus schrolli
ATATATTGGTGAGGATACGTTGAACGATTGAGTTTGTGATGATTTTATTAAATTCCTGCAGGAATTTAATAAAATCATCATAAACTCAATATATATTAATTTATTTCAGGAATTTAATAAAATCATCATAAACTCAATCGTTCAACGTATCCTCATCAAAATACTCACTTCATCAGGATCAAATATTGAAATAAGTACTACTATATACTACTTGTAGAACGTCGCGATATCAATGAACGGCTTGCTTTGAATAGAAACCTGCCTTAAATACAGGCCTGAATCGTTTATAAGCCCAGAGAGCATTCCAGCCTTGGCGTATTTATAGATTTGGGATATGGCGGGTTGCCGGTTGGGTGTCGTTCCACCCTTTCCTCCGCTTGACGAGATAGACTCCCAGGAAAGTGAACGCAGAGTTCGCTGGCTTCCCGAGAGCCTTCCTCTGGCGAGACACAAGCCAACCTCCCCGAACAAGACTTATTCGCACATCGTTTATACTGCTCCGTTTATATCGAGAACGGTGCACCATACAATGACGACACGCGTGTGTATGAAAGGATGAATTAGTGCTTTATTTCGCAGCGGGAATATTTCACCCATACGCGATGTGTATGAAAGGATAAACGATTTACAGTTTATATGAACGAATAGATATTTACGCTAATTTATCAATATAAACGGAAGATAGAGAAGGGGATAGCGAACCGAATTTTACAGGGCTTATTGGGGAAGCTGTAAGTTTTGTTTGCTATTCCGGCGGATGGATATTTCTTCCGTCTGATCATTAGTACATTAAAATTAAAATAAAAACATACCAATCATAGATACTTTCCAGTTAATTCAAGAATATCAACACTGTAAATCAGCTTCAGTACATCAAGTATATAACGGGTTATGATATGACTGTAGAACACTTTTGAATTTTGAGATACTACAGCAAGAATTAATTATTTGCATTTGTCTTGTCAGGTAATGGAACAGGCACAGACCCAAACATAAAATAGGCAATATATTTCCAGCAAATGCATCAGGGAAGAAATGTTACTTTTTCAGAGAATAACTCATATATGTGTCAAACGTAGCTCTTAACTGATTACTGTTTTTGTTGTTGTTTTTAATTTTTAATTTTTTACAATAATTCTTAAAATGGCAGGTTTCCACAGGATAACCAAGATGAAGAGCCCGGCCGCCATCTTGGCAATGGCATTGTTCGTGCTCAGTGCGCTGCCTGAATCAGAGCAACAACTCACAGGTAGTGACTGTTGAGAATTACTATCAGAGCAAAGTCCCACGTAATGATATGGGGTTTCATGTTGATGTGAGGTGTTTGATGTTGATATGATGTGTTGGATGTTGTTGTAAAGTTTTGAATGTTGATGTTGGATGTTGAGTGATGGATGTTGATGTGATGTGATGGATGTTGATGTGGATTGTTGGTTGTTGATATGGGGTGTTGCATATTGATGATGGGTGTTACATGTTGATGTGCGGTATTGATGTTGATGTGATGTGTTGTATGTTGAAGTGATGTGATGAATGTTGATGTGGAATGCCGGATGTTGATGTGGCTTGTTGGTTGATGATATGGCGTGTGCATGTTGATTTTGGGTGTTGCATGTTGATGTGGGGAGTTGTTGTTGATGTGATGTGTTGGATGTTGATGTGATGTGATGTGATGGATGTTGATGTGGAGTGTTGCATGTTGATGTGAGGTGTTAGCTATTGATGTGGGGTGCTGGATATTGATGTAGGTTGTTGATTATTGATGTTTATGTTTATTGGTGTTGATGTTTATCTGGGGTGTTGGATGGTGTGGGGTGTGGGATATTGATGGGGGGTTTTGGATATTGACGTGAGGTGTTGATGTTGATGTGAGGTTTTGATGTGGGGTGTTGGTGTAGGGTGGTGGATATTGATGTTGAGTGTTGGATATTGATATAAGGTGTCGATGTTCATGTGGGGTGTTGAAGCTGATGTGGGGTGTTGAATATTGATGTGGGGTGTTTGCTGTGGATGTTGTGGTATTAGATGTTGATATTGGGTCTTCGATGTTGACGTAGCGTATTGGATATTGGATAGTTGACGTTGACGTAGCGTTTGTTGATGCGAGGTATATGGTGTTGATGTAGGGTGTTGCATGTTGATGTGGGGTGTTCGATGTTGATATGGTATGTTGGATGTTGATGTGAAGTTTTGAATGTTGATGTTGATGTTGGATGTTGATGTGATGTGATAGATGTTGATGTGCGATGTTGGATATTGATGTGAGGAGTTGGATGTTGATATTGATTTTGGGGTGTTTGATGTTGATAATGATGTTGATGTGAAGAGTTGGATTTTGATGTTGATGTGAGAAGTTGGATGTTGATGCGGTGTGACGGTCCGTGACAATTAGACAACATGTGCACTCAAGAAAAACACACACACTAAAAACTCACTTCTTTAGTGAAGTGTGTAGATGATCTTTGTTCACCCTTTTCCCCAAAAGCGCATTTTGAGGAGATTTTCTGTATATTTGCGCTATATAAATGCGCTATATATTACTACTACTACTACTACTACTACTACTACTACTACTACTACTACTACTACTACTAATACTCACACTAATACTAATACTACTACTCCTACTACTACTACTACTGATGTGGGATGTTGATGTTGGGTGTTGAATGTTGATGTGATGTGTTGTATATTGATGTTGGGTTCTGCATGTTGATGTGTGGCATTGATGTTGATGTGATGTGTTAGATGTTGATGTGATGTGATGAATGTTGATGTTGAGTTTTGCATGTTGATGTTGGGTGTTTGATGTTGATAACCAAGATGGAGATGTTGGATAATAATGTGGGATGTTAGATGTGTTGGGTGTGTTTGATGTGTTGGATGTTGATGTGGGTATTTAATATTGATGTGAGGAGTTTATATTGATGTAATGTGTTGGATGTTGATGTGGAGTATTGGGTATTGATGTTGGATGTTGGATGTTGATGTTGATTGTTGGATATTGATGTGGGGTGTTGGATGTTGTTGTGGGATGTTAAATGTTGATGTGCTGTGTTGGATGTTGATGTGGAGTGTTGGGTATTGATGTGGGATGTTAGATATTGATGTGGGGTGTTGGGTAGTGATGTATGTTGTTAATTATTGATGTGAGGTGTTGAGGTTCATTTCGGGTGTTGAATGCTGATGTGGGGTGTTGAATATTGATGTGGGGTGTTTGCTGTGGATGTTGATGTGTGGTATTAGATGTTGATATTGGGTCTTCTACGTAGCGTATTGGATATATTGATGATGATGCGAGGTATATGATGTTGATGTGGTGTTGCATGTTGATGTGGAGTGTTCGATGTTGATGTCGGGTGTTCGATGTTGATATAAGGTGTTCGATGTTGACGTGGCGTGTAAGATATATTGATGTTGATGTGAGGTATATGCTGCTAATGGCTTCAGGTAGGGTATTGGATGTTGATGTAATGTGTTGGATATTGATGTTGATGTGGGGTGTTGGATGTTGATGTGGATGTTGATATAGTATGTTGTGTTATGTTGCATATTGATGTTGATGTGGGGTGTTGGATGTTGATGTGGATGTTGATATAATATGTTGTGTTATGTTGGATGTTCGTGTTGATGTGGGATGTTGGATAATGTGGGGTGTTTGCTGTTCATGTTGATGTGTTCATTACGGATATGGATGTGGGAAACCCGTTGTAGATGTAATAGTATGCATGTAGATACGGACTATATTTTTATATGAATGTGGAGTGATGTATATATGTTACAGTGAATGTGTATAATCAGGGAATATACATAGTAACTGAAAATTTCAGTGAATATGTATATTGTCTTTTTCGATCAAATTATATACATATTAACTGAAAAGGTCAGGGAATATACATATTAACTGAATAAAAAGGCAACTGTTGTATTCACAAAGTGAACAAAAGGACATATAGATAGAAATAGTCGGAATGCAGAAAGGTCGAACCAAGAAGAAGGGTACATATGATATTTTATGGTGGTTTGGGGGTAATATGCCATGATCTATGACATGTATTTACCCTTTGACCTTTTCTCCCCAGTTAGTATGTATTTTCCATGAAATTGGCAGTTAATATGTATATTATCTGGTCGAAAAAGATAATATAGATGTCCATGGAAATGTCCAGTTAAAATGTATATTTCCTGATTATACACATTTGCTGTAACACATATATGGTGTTTTGGGGTTGTAGATGATGTAATAGATGCGGATGGGGAGTGATGTATGTTGATGTATGTTGATATGTGCTGATTTGTATGGGTTTGGAATGTGGGATGTAGAAATGGGGAGTTTCTATTCGTTACAAGTAATTATAGCTGTAGCGAAAGTCATCAATATATTGCTATGTCTAACACGTCATACCATATTCGTACAACAACTTGAAAATGTCTCCACTGTTGCGTTTAATTAGGAATACATGTATCTGTATATATACTTGGCATTATACCAATTAAAACGTAAACGTAAGATAAATGTGATGCACAGATTTTATCTCTGAACTATCTATCAGAACCTTTACTTGTTTCAGATACAGGTTGTGTTGGGGAGATAATGTTTTCCATCAGTGGCGCTGCGACTTTAACATTCGACAACTTCTTAACTGTCAAGAACGCGGTGGAAACATTCGCCATTGATAGTTTCGCCAGATATCCAAATACTCGAATTGGATTCAATATTTTCGGATCTACCGTCTCAACGGGTTTCGGACTGAGTGATAGAACAATGCAAGCATCCTTCATAACAGCTATTCGGAACGTAGCTTTTCCAAGCTCAGGTACACGTACTGATCTAGGCATCAAAACAGCTGTTGCCTCTCTATTGGGCGGAAGGAGAGAATCACCTAAGATTCTGATAGTCATCGCGGCCGGAGCGTCAAGCAACAAACAGGCTACGCTTGATGCAGCTAAGTTAGCGCGAGCTAGTGGAATCAAGATCTACGCTGTTGGTGTGGAAGGACACCTGCTTGGACAGGCTATTCCATTGGATCAATTCAGACAGGAACTGCAACAGATTGCATCTGCTCCTTCGCTAGTTACTCGTCTAGTAGAATATACCTCTATGACGGCAACACTTGCTAATATGCCAAGCAATATATGCAGCGGTAACTATCCATACTACTTTACCACAAAGTACACATTTCAACTATTTTATATTTTATAAGAATAATAAAAAATAAAAAATAAAAAATAATAATAATAATAATAATAATAATAATAATAACAATGCATATGGATATCAATGACATTAATATCCAAGTGTGACGTCGAGTCACTAAATATATTTTATTGGATATGAATTTGATATGAGTTACATATTTAAAGTAATTAGCATGGCTCCTTTCCGTGGCAAGTTTTATTTTGGGTGAGCATAATTTCTCACGTTAATAAAACAAAATATTTTAAATTTCAGTCGTAATCATTGCCCAGGCCAGAGACATGGTCGTGTTCACTACTGAGACGATAATTCTACAAGTTACTCTCAACCAAAAGGGCATCGCACATGGCGTGTGGACAAAAAATGGCGGTTCTTTAAATGCCCGTACCTTCGTTCAAGTAGACAATGAGTTTCAGAGGCTTAGTATCGTAAGAGCTCAACAGAGCGACGCAGGCAACTATGTATACACAGTGGATGGTCAATCAACCTCGTCTACGGTTGCGGTAACCGGTAGGTATACTGCTACACATTGGTCGGTAGTTTCCTACTACTCTACACTGTAATTAGAACCGCTTTAGGATTTGTCACCTTCATTACCGTTATGGATGAGAGGAACAGTATTATACAGTTATATGTACATTAGTTATTTATACTCTATTTTGTAGAAACTATTTTGAGGTGTTTATACACATGATGCAATTGACGACATGGTAAACATCCTATGTGTATTTCAGCTGTTATTTCTGACTTCACTGCCAGTACAACCACGACTATTGGAACAGCAATTACAATCAGTGTGAGGTTATTCGTCCCAGACTGCACCCAATCTGGACAATGGATATTCAACAACGTCCGAATTCAAACCGGCAACCGCTACGTTTACGCTGTCAGTCAAAATTGCCTGGTCCACACGTTAACGATTCAACAAGGTCAACTATCAGACACGGGTTCTTATCAATTCAGATATAGAGGACAGACTATTCTATTTCGCCTCACCGTTTCAGGTAAGCTCAGCCACTCAGTGTGATAGCCATGATCTAATAATAATAATAATAATAATAATCCATGTATAGCCGAGATTTACGTTTAATGTGCATTCCGAACAATTACGGAAAATATGTCCCGAGTGAGATTCATATTTCGTTCCGAGCGTTAGCGAGAAACTTTGAACATTAATTTCACAAGAGACATATTTTCAGTAATCACTCGTAGCAAGTGGGTTTTTCTAATTATTCAATATAATTATTTGAATGTAATAAACAATGAGAAATTGGCGAGAAACAGCTTCAATCGAGAGGCGACGTTAATCAACCGTTGTGTATTCATCTGCCTGTGACATATAGGTTGTTCACTTCTTGATGTACGTATAATGAAAATAATGTATTGGGTAGCATATCAAAGCATATCAATGATGTTTCATTGCAAATCATTTCACGTGAGTAATACATTTCAAAAGTCTGGTGTGCATGGAATATGTCCAGCCGAAATCATGTCAGGGAAAACTAGCAGTCGAAAACGTGTACATTATACCTAAGCTAGTAGTGTTCGCAACGAACATATTGTAGCTATCTGTAAATGTCCAATTAATTTTTCGTCAACTTTCACTAAGTCGTTGACTTTAACCGACGAAATTTGGTTAGCCAGAATGCAGCAGACGAGTGTAAAAAGCCATTTTCATGCATTAGTCTGAAGGAAAACCCCACATGAATTAACAGTAAATTAGTTGCAAATTAAATTGTAACATATGTTTTGCATTTACATGAATTATGCGATAAATACGTACATAAATACTGCATCACATTCTGACGTCGTAGCTGAAGCCTTTGCGTGTGGGAACTACGGTGAAGGTAGTTCTGGTTTCAGTCACTCATGATCAGCGTCGAGAAACACAAAAAGACAAAATTAACACTGTTGATTATCGAAAAGTTAATATCCATCATGTATATTGAAGAAATCTCCCTACAACATACGTGGTGGGAGATACCATGCAATCTTAGAAGTATGTTACACATTACATGATAAACGTATTTTCATTGACTGCCAGTCAGCTGGAACTACTTTGACGTTCCAGTGCCCCACGTGTACGAATTTCAACATTTGATTGACACGTTTATGAAATCGTCATTATAATTTTATTTGATGCTTTGTCTTCTGCTGTATCTGTCGTTCGTTAAGTATTTATTGCATATACCGCATCCATATCTAAGTCATTCTATTTATCATCGGGACCGTAGACATTAACATTATCCTATTAAATAGTAAACGCATTATAATATACAATGCGGAAACTTGTATTTTGATTCGTATCCATCGTGATTGAGGAAGTATAATTTTATTCATATGTAAATCTATCTTATTAATGTGTATTCATTTCTTAACCCATTAATGCCCAACTTTTTAATTTTTGCTAAAATTTAGATATGATAGACAAAATATCAGCGCACCCTCACACAGTGCATGGGCGTGAATGTCCCCAATGTTTTTAATAGTACATTTTATGTTAAAACTCAGGTCCCATATGAAATCATTTGTATTAATGAATACCTGTTACAGAGAGAGAGAGAGCGTTTGTGATTGTTTGCGTGTGTGGTATTGGATTATTTAGAGTAACTTGAACCTTTGAGGTAGTCATAATCTTTTAGTAAGCTATCAACATTGTTAAGGCTGTAATCTTACAAATAAATTATCAAATTTTGAAGGTGATGATGCTCATATCAATAATAACATTGATAAAAGATGCATACTACATCAATAGTTTATAAAATGTTACACAGACATACATCATTTTGTCAAGTTGCAACGTAAACTATTGGTGTAAATTTGATTTTACAATGGTATAATATTATTTGTTTTGTCATCTATATGCCTGTTAGTGCATGCATGTGTACACATGTGTACACAGTTAAATATGATCAATACATACCAATTATGAATGATATATGCCAGGTTTAATGATAGTATTTCTCAAATATATACACTGAAAAACATTGGGAACCTTCGTGTCCATACACCCTGTGGGGGTGCATAGTATATTCTTTGATAAAACATATTTGTTTCACATTCTTTTTTTCCCAGACAGTTTAGAATTGTTTTATCATCATATATATATGAATTATAGTAAATAATTCCACTTAATCTTCGATAAAACGTTTTCCCTTTAGCAATTTTCTAAAATCCGTTTTGGCGGGAAATGTTAACATTCAAATAAATGAGATAACTGAAAATGTTTCCTCATGGGATTTGCATAACACATTGTATGTTGTAGCTATTGTGAATTTTAAAAAAATTAAAACGGATATAGTATATTACATTAAAATTAGTAAGTGCACCCTCACAGGGTGCATGGTCATTAATGGGCTAACTAAATTAAAGGCATGTTTTTTCTGCATGCACCCAGATGAACAAGATAGTACTATGACACTTGCCTTATACTTATTTTAGCAACGTCTACAGCTGTGGATGGGGGATTCGGCACGTGGACATCTTGGATCACGATCATTCAGTGCCCGGGTACGTGTGGAAATACCCTCCAGAGAACTATCACAAGGACAAGATCGTGCGACAACCCTACACCTCTCAATGGCGGGGCTGACTGTGCAGGAACTCGTTCCGAAAGGACTACCATTAACTGCGGGTTTACCGGATGTCCGGGTAATGCTTTCTACATGTCGTCAAACGTATATTTACCGGAAATTATGTACATTTGATTTGCATACAGAAAAACATTTATACTTATCTTTTACTCTTAACTACATGTTTTTCTTGCGTGTTTTATTGACTTACATAGTTGTAGCAATATTTAATGTTTCTAACAGACATGACGGTTTGTCGTGTGCTTGATAGTTTTGCCAGCGCACCTTCCACCGCATCCTCTACCAACATGTCCTAGAATGTCAGTACCTTTTTCAACTCCCTGTGTAGTTGTTAGATGGTATTTCGGGATCAGGGTCTGAGGTATTTGATTGGAGCGACTTTTTGAGATTTTAAGACTCCCCATCTAGGACATTGGGGGATTTTGAGACCCCTAAGAATCGATCTGGATCGATCTGAACACACACACACACACACACACACACACACACACACACACAATCTAGCATAATACAATGCTTATCCCAACATGCAGGATAATGACAACTTATTTAAACACTAATAATCTCTATTTGCTTGTTTGTAGTGAGCGGCGGATGGTCACTCTGGTCTAATTGGAACACACAATCTGTGACCTGCCCCCAAACATGCGGCACAGCAGCCGTCAAGACAGCTCAAAGAACTCGTTCGTGCAACACCCCACTACCTCAGAATGGTGGTACCTTTTGTGTAGGGCCGAGTTTTCAAAGGAGAGAAGATTCCTGTGGCCTTTCTAACGAATGTCCAAGTGAGAAGCCACATGTTTGCTATATGTTATGTACACATTCTGATCTATCAACTAATCGATGCCAGCGTTAACGTAAATAATTTCTATTTCAATATTATATTTCTTATAAAAAATCATGTATACGGGTACTAGAGGATATGAGAATTATTCTATGCGTCACTGTGTTATGTTCCTAGATCCTGTGAATGGTGGTCTGTCCAACTGGGGAACCTATGATGATCCAGGTTGCAATGTTACGTGTGGCACGGCAGCAACGAAAGTAATAACGCGATTCCGCTCATGTACGAATCCACCGCCGTCTTTAGGCGGCCTGAACTGCCAGGATGCACTACAGGAATCAGCAACCGTCAATTGTAGACTGAAGGGTTGTCCGAGTAAGCATATGAAACAATCTACCAGATATAGCCTACTAGTGTGTATGGATGTTGTATCAGATTTGTAAATTTTAATACATGTATAGCAGTTGAAATTGATGTGACATTAGGTAATACCGTACTGCCGGGTAAATAATAGATATAAATGCTTACCATTTCACAAAATATATGAACATTCAACCTGGTTTACTTCAGTTGATGGTGGAGTTAATGTATGGGGAACGTGGAACAGCCAGACCGTTCCATGTTTCTTCACATGTGGCGTCAGTGTAGATAAAGTTGTATCAAGAATCCGAGCATGTGATAATCCACCTCCGACCAATGGCGGGAGACCGTGTACAGTGTCACTCATAGAGACCAGGAAAGAGAATTGCAACCTACCAAACTGTCCAGGTAAGTAGAATAAAAAACGCTTTGCATGTCGATAAATGCATAGAGACGGAACCCAGTATTCTAAAGGTAGGCGTTAGGTTACACGGACACAATCACAAAAGTTGATCATAACATAATGGTTTCTACGAAATTAGTATTTATTGTACTCAAATTTGAATGCTGTTTGATTTTGCTGAAATCTACAAATAATAACTAACCTACATGCATTAATTACATGTATCTTAAAGACACGTATTTTACCTGAAAGTATGTAGCCTTACATTTGATTCGTCAACAGAAGCATACTGTGTAACAGCATAGCTCGGGTTGTCAATATGTTTATATTTCTTTTTCATATATTCGTTTTTTTTTTGTATCGCGAGATAAAACTATAATAATAAATATTTATGGGCCCTGATTGGATCTGCCTCTGGATTGGTCAATACTTAAATGTATGTTTTTAGTTCTTCTAAAACCATTCGCATGTGCAAGGAATCATGTTTTCCTTTAACGTGGACTTGTTCTATGCCCTATGTGCGCACCACCCTGCAAATCTATAGTGAAGGAATGGGGACACACGAACTTTATCTTTAGTAATATGAATTACTTATAATTTATAATAAATAATTTAATGGATTATTCCGGTGTAACTGGCCTTCTACTTATCGTAGAACAAGCTGTATACTCGGGGGACATGCCGAGTCGAGGTAGTCCAAGGAAACACCGGTTTGGGTATGTTCGAATTACAGGGGTTCGGTGATAGAATATTGAGAGAAAAAAAACATTAAAAAAATATTATAGATATTCTAGATCTAAAAAAAGAGAAAAAATGAAAGTAATTTATGTAAAAAAAAAAAATACAATAATTTACATGCTACCAGTCTAGGTCAGCCTCGCCTGGCAATCTAATATATAACAAGGGAGGACACTTGTTTGTCCCTCAATATCGACTAAAATTTTAAATGTGCATATCTATTTTATTGTCAAGCCCTGTAGTTGTCTTAATGGTAACATTTCCTGCTCCCCATGGGACCAGTTCTTGCCATAAATATCTCTGAATTAAATCGTATCTCTGATAACCCTGAAGGACATTTCCGAAAAAAATACAATGAATCATCCTAGGTGTGTAGACGGAAGTTCAAGGACTCAATGCCTCTCTTCTGGTTGGTTAAAAATAAATATTAAATACTTGCGGCAAATTCAAAGCTAAACATTGTATTCTGATAGTGCACGCGAGACAGTTCATTCAAAATACGATATCTAGCAGACAACAATATAAACAAAATGCATCCAAGAAGTCATGATGCAATGTAAACTTACTAATTTTATGTCTAAATACATGTACTTATTTAAAATTGGAAAGGTGTTTGCCATACTATGAACATGATGTTGTTTACAGCTCGTATCAATGGCGGTGTTGGCGCGTGGAGTAATTGGAATACAGCTTCAGTGAACTGTTTGGTAACCTGTGGGTCAGCCGCGAGAAAGAGTATTACCAGAACAAGATTGTGTAACAATCCTACACCCTCAAATGGTGGCAGAGATTGTCTCGACAACCTCGTAGAAACAATGAGAATCAATTGCCGCCTTGACGACTGTCCAAGTATGTTGTTGGTCATTAAAATGCATAACTCAATAATAAACTATTTATTATTATTATTATTATTATTATTATTATTATTATTAGTAGTAGTAGTAGTAGTAAATGAAAACATTTAAATACCATCCAATAACGACATAGATGATAATTACGTGAGAAAACGAGTCTGAAGTGGTTAATATCAAGAAAGTATCGGTATTCCACTATAATTTGTTAATAGCCATATTGATTTTACTATTCATAAGAACGAATAGTTTGTCAATTTTTCTTATATAAAATCGTCTAACATTCATAGTATACTTATGAAAAGATACATTATGACATGTGTTTGTTGCTGTATTTAGTTAATGGAGGCTGGTCGACATGGGAAGCTTGGAACACAGCAAGTGTGAAATGCCCTCTGACTTGTGGCCTGTCTGTTAACAAGACTGTAGAGAGAGTAAGGAGATGTAATAACCCATTCCCAAGCAATGGTGGACGTAGATGTGATGGTTCTTTTTATGATGAAAAAATCGTCTCTTGCAACACACCAGCTTGTCCCAGTAAGTATTTTTAAAAGTAATTTTTACTATTAACTAATTTGGACAAGGGCTATTTTCAGAATGTTGCTTTGATTTGTCCCGTATCGATGTTGTATGAACACCCGATCGAGACGTTGTGATGGGGAAGTCTTAGAATAAAGAATAAAGAATAAAGTAATAACGCATTAGACGATGATTACTGCTACCAGGTCCACGTCCAGTAGGGCCTACCGACTTAAATGTCCATTAGGTCTAGCTTAGTATAATTGAATACTTACATGTAAATAATATTAAATATGTAAATAGCTAACACATACATGACTTCTAGAGCCTTTCACGGGTTCCTTTAAATTCTGATGTAACTTACAATGCCTACAGCTATTTTCATATCGTATTGTATTTTCATCCAACAATTAAATGTTGACTGTATAACCCTATCGTTAGACTTTGCAGACACAAGAGTAATGCATATTTTATGCTCATTGGCCATATCCTGTTCCGTTCACAGTCGTCGTGAATGGAAAACCCTCGGAATGGTCTGCATGGAGCCAAGCAGCTTGTAGTATCACCTGCGGCGTTGCTAATACCATAGCATCTAGATATCGAAACTGCACAAATCCAGCTCCAGCCAATGGTGGCGTGATTTTGATTGTTACACCAACACTGTATATTAAACAACTAAATCAATGAAATTCCGGATTGTTTTTTATTGTATTTACAGTAAACTATGAATATGTGCCTGTAGGTCTAATCCTATTATCGGTAGAATACAGCCATCCATAGCATAGGCACATAGCTAGGTACTGTCTACCAAATGTTTTATAAAAACACTTTCACTGATTTGACCTAGGATAACATTTGTATCAACATACCTCCACCAGTCAATAACCAGGGATCCGTTCCTCAGAACGATCGTAATATTCCCATGGTCATGCAACTCTCGTAGAGCCACGATCGTTCCGTAGAACTATATAGCCCTGTGGCAGTACCGCGGTTGATGCTGATTACCACAGAAATACACATAGAAATTACAAACAGTACTTCTGTGGGTAATTAAAAAAACTGCATATTCGTGCCACCTGTGGTTCCACATTAGTAAATGTTTTACACACTAAGCTATAGTAGGGATATGAAAATGTTAAGAACGTTCTTAGGTTAAGAAGATCGTAAGAACGTTTCCAGATTAGGCCCCCTGGTTTCTACTGGAAGTATATACTGGCGATTCAAGCAAAGTTCTGTATCGGGGGTTGCAGAGTAATTTTGTCATCATTTTGTCATAATACAGCAATGAAAAGGTTTTTGGAAGTACAAACATGATTTTATATGTCAAATGCATATTCTTTGCAATGACCGTAAAATGCCATTTATCTTACAAATCGTTGCTTTCAAATGTATCTAACTCGCTTGAAATAATAATAATAATAATAATAATAATAATAATAATAAATTATGTATTTATATAACACTACTAATCCAAAACCACCGCCTACACGTAAAATTACGACGTACAGGAAAACCAGACGCATAGATATCAACAGTTTCTGTGCTGATGTCTCTAAATCATTTGAATTTCCAACATCTAGCTAAACAAGGGTCTTGGGGAAGAACTTGATAAACATGCACCTGAACACACACGGACTTGTGATCAGATCCAACTGCATCTGGATGAATGAAGAGATTCAATGTGCTAAGCATACCCGTAGAAGAAGAAAATAATGACAACTGGAAATTGACAGACATATTTTCCAATCAGCCAGGAATCGCTGTATCACATCAAACAAGAAATCAAGGAAAATCTAGGCAACCCTCGACAGCTTTTTGCTATGACCAAGAAGCTGATTTCTCCACAGACTAGTTGCACACCTTTACCAGGAGAAGAATCCATAGCACAGTGTGAGCGATTTGCCAAGTTCTTTTTGCAGAAGGTGGACAAGATCCGCACAGACATATCATACCACCTCGTGCCAGGTGCATCTAACCAGCCCCTGCACTCGGATACTACTTTCTGCGGGGATCACCTGCGAACCAGTCAGAAAGTTGTGCTGAAAAAGATTCTAAGTTCTCCTTCCAAGTCATCCTCTCTGGATCCAGCTCCCACCTGGCTTCTGTGCAAGTGCCTGAAATCTCAAAGAATCAATAACATCTCAGTCGATCAACCTCAGGAAATCAGCTCAAGTCTTGCCTCATTGGCTACAGAGGTGCTGAACGCTTCCATTGTCATGGGCGCGGTTCCTGGGAAGTTTAAAGAAGCTGTCATCACTCCACTTCTAAAGAAACCATCTCTAGACAAACTGGTATTGAAGAATTATGCACCTGTGTCCGGCCTGCCTTTCATGTCCAAAATACTGGAAAAGATAGTACTTGATAAGCTGAACGATCACCTGACACTAAACAACCTAAAAGGCATACAGAGCCAAACACAGTACCGAAACTGTTCTCGTCAGAATACAAAATGACATTTTTTTGCGGCATGGACCAGCAAGACATCATCCTTCTTGTTCTCCTCGACCTTTCAGCGGCATTCGATACAGTGGATCATCATATATTGCTGTCACACCTCAAGCACACTGTCAGTATAACTGGTACAGCACTGGCCTGGTTCAGATCCTACCTTGCACAGCAGATTATGCGCGTCCAAGTTGATGGGGAAAAAAAAATCAACAATCAGGCCTCTGTCCTCGGTCCTGTCCTTTTTCTGCTTTACATTCTACCACTCAGCAACGTCATACACAAACATGGCCTCGATTTCCACGGATATGTGGATGACAATCATCTTTACATCGGAACCAAACCATTGCGGAATAAGGATTCAGCAATACAAATAGAAGATTGAGTCCTGCATTGCCGATATTCGTCATTGGATGGCTTTCAACATCTTAAAGCTGAACGATGACAAGACTGAATACATGGTCATTGGAACCAAACAGCAGCTGTCAAAGGTTGACACCTCAAGCCTAGTTGTCAGCGACGCCCATCTGCCACCTTGCAGCCAAGTAAAGCGCTTTGGTGTGATGTTCGAGAAGAGCATGAGCAGTAAACCAAATGTTCTGGCTATGGCTCGCTCGCTCGCTCGGCCAGGATGCACCTGTCCAACATAGGAAGGATCCGCAATTATCTTGACACCCAGACTACCAAGCTTCTTGTCCACGCCTTTGTCTCTTCAAGACTCGACTACTGCAATTCTCTTCTACTTCATACCGGAGCTGTTCGACATCTACAACTCGTGCAAAACACTGCTGCACGAATCAGGAAAACCAGGCCACAAGAGCACATAACACCAGTTCTGAAAGACCTGCACTGGCTGCCAATCGAGCAGAGAATCGCCTTTAAAGTAGTTGTACTGACTTACAATGCCATACATAATGTCAACTCGCCAATCTCAGAGAACTCCTCCATCCTTACCAACCAACACGATCTCTTCGATCAGAGCAGAAAGACCAGCTCATTGTGCCTCACACTACAACCAGACTCGGAGATCGTGCCTTCTTTGTTGCTGCACCAAAACTCTGGAAATCTTTACCACAATCACTTAAATCTGCTACTAGCCTATCTATCTTCCCATCTAATCTCAAGACTTTCCTCTTCAAACAAGCGTACCCGTGACTGTAAATCACCAGTGGGCGGCTACTAGCCGGATATTAGGCGCTATATAAATCAATTTATTATATTATTATCATTATAGTCCCTGCTCAAGAGCGCTCAGTCACATGGTCTTTTGAAAAGGATGGTTTTCAGCATGGATTTGAAAGTATTGACATGATCAGAAATTCGGGCATCAGATGGAAGAGCATTCCACAGAACAGCACCTGCTTACAGTACCAGAAAACGGCAATTGGGCTGGTTGGACGCAGTGGACGAACCAATCATGTGGCATCACGTGTGGATCAGGACAAATCGTCATCAGGGAGTGCAGTTGCACATGTACCAACCCTGCTCCATTGAACGGGGGTAGTATTTCATGTCAAAACATTCTAGCTTGGAGTGTTTCCCTTTAACATAGACTGGTCCTATGTTCTATGTGCGCACCTATTATACATTAGACATGTCAAGTGACCAGTCTGAGCGTGACGTCACACAGCACAGCTCTACGTCATTTCTACATCGGTAATGTGACGTCGATCAAGATCAAAATACAAGCCTCATAGACAAATGATTTTAGATGACGTCTTACTTTAGAGGCTATCAGGTGCATGCCTTCTCCGTGCGTGTATTTGTCATACTTCCTGGCGAGGAGGTAATAACTTTAGCAAAGTGCATACATGTGCATACCGATGCTTATATTGCATTATCTCCGAGAGTCTTTGTTCTAGACGCGCCAATATATATCAGATCATCCCAGCAGTGGGCTGACCAAGATGTATAGTTTGACATGACGTGCAATGCTGTACATGGAGTTCAGAGTTCAATAGTAATGATAATAATAATAATAACAAGAAATGCTCCATGCACTAGGCACACTTTATTGACATTTGGAATTATTACAAAGATGAAAACTAGGTTACCACATATCCGTATATATATGTAATATATATATAAGTAATGTTATTTGGCAAGTACGCAACGTGTTCTGTGTCGTCTATGAAACATAGCCATCACCCCTTTACATTGCTGTATATAATACATAAAGGTGGAACTATATAGTTCTTTTAAATACGGGTTCGGTGTTCAATGTGCGATTACGTACGGAACAACAGGTTACTAAATATAATAATTACATTTTAACAGAAACATCAAAGATAACATGGTTGACATGCAGAAAAGAAATATTGATACGTCCTCTACAAGACTTTCGCATTCATTGAGCTTTCATGTTTTCAGAACCCAGAGGAAATGTTCCAACAGTTTATTCGAGAAATTTGTTCTTCCAGCAGAAGCGACGAAACGGAGTTGGAATTATCGTTTGAACCATTGCGGTATATGGAAGCCCAACACCACCACGCCTGTAAAGTGTCCTGTCTTTACGTTTCTATATAATGTAATTGTAAATTAAGCGACATTTGAAACCATGGAAGACTTCTGGAACGGATTGCATCTGTTCTTGTTTAGTCTGTTGTTCATCTCGTAAGGATAAGGGATCCGTGGTTGTGACACTTCGTCAAGTCTCGTCATCTGAAAACAATTGAACTTCATAATTACTATGTAAAGATAATATATGCTACACGTCTTGCTCGACGGACGAACATGAAGATACCAATGATAATACCATAGCAACTATGTATGCCAACCAATAGATACCTGTAGTTTTCAAAAGTTCAACTTCAAATGCAAGAATTCCTGCGTAATACGTCACATGATTCTGTTCATCAATGAAGATTATCTAACTTACACTTCAACGCGGACAAGCCTGTCAAATATCACGTGATCAACAAAATTAAGCGACGTATTACGCAGGAATTCTCTTTGAAGTTTAACGTGGCAAAACTGATGGTCTTTAGTATATACCGCCTCCTTAATTACACTCCACCCACACGTGGTAACCAGTACCAGCCTTACCGGTAACCACCCCACCCCCACCCCACACACACACGTCGACCCCCTACACACACCCACACCCGCACATGTCACATCAGTGCCAGCCTTACCTCCTCCTCAGATAGACTCCAGCCATTGGCTGCTCCCATGTTATCGTCCAGCTGAGACACAGTGGATGCTCCAATGACCACCGACGGAACTACGTCCTTCTGTAGTAACCAGCGCAACGACACCTGGGCGGGACTTTTACCTGCACGGAACGTGAAGACTTCTTAACTTCATAGGTGATATATCTTCAGTTGGTCAATATATCATACATTTTCGATTATGATAGCATACATTATCGTTATAATGATGTTTACTTAAAAGAATCGATGTAGACTTTTTTTCCTGGATTATTTGCCCGGCACCTAAGTCACAAAATAGTCCTTCTGGGATCGAAGTGCAGCGCAGCACTGTTCGGTAAATAGTCATATTCCAGCTATATATAATATACTCCTGGAAATCTCTCAGCACACAAGATAGAACAGTATTATTGCACATTTTCGTTAGATTTAGATTCAGATTTTTTTTCGAATATATGTTTGCCTTTTTAAAAAAAAGAAGAAAAAAAGGTTTTTAATCATGACGTGGATCTCGGTTAATATGGGTTTGAATTGTGACACAGCATTTGCACAGCCAGCGTATATCATTTAAATACCCTACCGTGTTTCTTGGCAATGTCTAACACCACGTCTATTGTGGCCCACACTTGGTCGTTTGACTGTATCGGCCCCCATGCTGGTATTGCTTGCGTTGTCCGCCCTGGCGCCTGGTTCGCCCACGCGATACGTCCGACAGAGGGCGCTTCCGAGCGTTTGTGTTTCCCAGTCAATAACCCTCTGATGAAAATGCATTGATTTGTTTTCTTTCTATATGAATATGCCATGTAATCCTTTACATTGTGGAGTAGAAACAAATAAAACTTAAAACAACTAATTTAAAGTTAGTAAAGTCATGTATAGGAAAAATACATTATTTTATTTCCATCAAAGTTGCTATCCTAAATCTTCATAAACCAAACATTCCTTTGGACCACGGTAACCATTTTGGCATTAGCCCGATGGATAAAAAGTATAATGATGACAAAAAGTAAGTGTTCACCCTTTAAGGGGACTCCAAGGGAGGACACCCAGACCTTCCAGCTTGCAAACTTGCAGAGGTTCAAACTCGGTCTCCCTGCACACCAGGCTGTATTGTTGCTATAACACAGAGCAGTAAATTAACTGGTCCAATCAGGAAGTACGTACTATATATGCACCAGGTTCCCACTTATGCCATTGGCGGGCGGGTGATAGCGCAGTGGTAGAACAGTTGGACTTCGGAGCCAAGGTTCCAGGTTCAAATCCCGCCCCGGGGGCCCGGCATCAATGTTCGCGAATGTTACCTTTCCGACGCGATATTGATAGGATGCGATTTCTGTAGAGTGGCAATGAGTGGCAATGCAGTTATCATCCTTGGTCTTGTCAGTACCAGTCGGTACTCGCAGGTTTACTGCAACATTCAGCGCTACGGATGTTGCGGGTGTCCTCCTGCCCTAAAACTGACAAGTCGTGATATAAGTGAAATAATCTCGAAAGCGACTCTAAACCCCAATTAAAAAATAAATAAATAAATGATAACAACACTACCTGCGATAGTCACTATAAGCCGGCATCACACGGAGAGGATTCTGCTGCAGCAGGTTCCTTTCCGTTTGAGGACCACTATTTGCGAGAATTCCACATGCCAGATAATTTCTGCCACTCGTGGCCAAATGCATACCGCTTGCGGGGCTCGTGAGGATTCGCCTGAGTACTTTATTTTAGCCAACCAATACAATCGCAGGTACGATTGACATGATTTATAAATGGCTGGTCACTTTTTCGTGGTTGTATTGTTTTGTGAGGTGAGCGATGTTTTTCATGTGATGTCACATTAAATTCTGTTAAAAAGCTTTTTTGATGTTCTTATGATGTATTTTGAAGCGCGAAAGCTTTGCTTCTTGCAAATATACATCAAGCGCTCCCTCCCTCCCTCTCTCCCTCTCTGGTATTTATCATCTAACGGAAAGTTGAATATGCACATTATTTACACTGTTTTTGCCGGGTTTATTTAATATAAATATTCCAAATTTTTCCATATAGTATAATACGATACTATGTATTTAAATTTTACCAAATTACCTTGACATAACCAGTAATAAGAATGCAATTCAAGTAAGTTTATGAGAACAAGAAAGTATACAGATATTTCGTGTATCATGCTACTTTTCCTGACTTATAACTATGCAAATTAGGGAGCTCTGATCGTGTGTGACTACTATTTATAGATGCTACTGTATGGAAATAGTAAACAAAATGACAATTACGATCGGAAACTAGATGTGCTAATCGAGGGCATTTAATATATGTTTAC